>JAPFFP010000008.1:5707831-5746010 GCA_026153255.1 Solanum medicagineum | reverse complement strand
TTCTTGTTTCCCCTTCCAATATCATGAAAGTTGCCTACAAAATGGCCTTTCATGACAACATTGATTGATCAGCGATAAAGGCAGAATTTTTATATTTTGAGTGGTTTATGATCTATAGAATTGCCTTTCTTTTGAATGGGCGTGTTTGATATGAATTTTTTATGTTATATAGGTCAAAAATATTGAAAAATATTATTTTGAAAAACTAAAGAGCTTTTTGGTGTCAGATATAATAATTTTGGAATAAAATTTAAGATTATTTTATTTTGCATTTGGTTAGAGGTGTAAAATAGTCCTTCGATTATTTATCCCTCTATTTATAGTATAATGATGGGATAAACTATCTCATATATATAGTGGGATACTTATCATCTCAGATAATTAGTTCCCAACCAAACAACTCTTAAGTTTCTTAAAATTGAGAAAAATTATTTTTATGGTGGAAGTAGGGAAAACAACTCCCATATGTGGCATATTATATTGATTATTTCTTCTCTATTATTCAAATACATTTTATCTTCATCCCACCTAGTAATCATCATCACCCCACCACACTGTGCGTTGTTCTGATTTCAAAATTAGAACACCCTCCTTCCTGATATCCAAAGGAGAGCAGATCCCGCGTTTCGAAATATTTATTTAGATTATACACATATTCTTTTAGAAATATCATTTTTGCATACGTATGAGACATAAAAAAATAAATAAGAAATATCCTTATTTTCCTTCGTACTCAACACACCATTTGTGTCAATATGATGAAGCTTCTCTCATTAGTAAATTAAAAAAAAAAAAAACATTTCAAATTTTAACCCAGCCCATTAGAGTTATATGGTTAACGGCCCACTAGAGTTGTCCTATTGATAAGCGCAAATAGTTCCATTGCAACAATCCATAGCATCAATATCTTAACGGCCCAATTTCAACCAAAATTTGCGTTTGTATTAAAATCACGTATTAATCTATACCATATTAAAAGTGCGAAGTCTGTTGATTGAACTTTTTACCTCAACTATTCTTTAAATCATACTAAATTTTATACCAAATCGCATCCCAAAAGTTGGATAAAGATAAAATCAACATATATAGAATTATATTTTGGTTGTAAAGAAACCATTTCCGCTTTTGGTTGAAATATGTCGTTAACCCCTTAGACTTGTCATAATTTCACGAGTCTCTGCTTGATTGCTTGGTAAATACATAGATTATTCAGTCATTTTCACTTTCACTATATCAATGTGAATTACCTCGTGATAAAGCAATACACTTGATGTTTGTTTTCTTTCTTGGCGTGCAGATAGTCGAGAGCATGTCTGTTGAGCAAAGAAAAATGCTCCTTTTCTTTTGGACTTCAATTTAGTCTCTGCCTTTAGAGGGCTTTGGTGGTCTTGATTCAAGACCAAGCATCTACAAAACCTCAAGAGTCTGATGATCACTTGCCATCTTCACATACTTGTTTCTTCAGATTATGCTTTCCAGTTTATCGATCCATGGAGGACATGAAAGATCGACTTTGGATGATCACCCAAGAACACATTGGTTCAAGCTTCGGAACCTCGTGACTAGAGGTAGAGGCGAAGTCAAGATTTTGAGTATATGGATTTAAGATCCTAAGTTTAGGTTCTAAATGTTATTTATGACTAGCAACCTTGTTTGGATGGTTGTTAACTGTTGCAATGTACTGTTAGTTTAAATACAATATTTGTTTTGATTGTTACTTGAATTTATCATTTAAATCTATCGGCATGTAATGGTGATAATGACTGACTTGAAATATTGACAATCAGATAACTAAGCAATGGCAAATCTTGAAATCTATAGTTCCTAGATGTAAAATTAGACATAGCTATTGGCCTAACTGAGCCACAAATATTGACAATCAGATAACTATTAACAACAACATATCACACAAATTCAGCCAGGAGAGAGCAATTGTACGTTAGCCTTACCCCTAGAGAATGTTTTCGACTATAAAAAAAAGGTTATTTCCGATATTAAGCCATTAATAAAACAACCAGAAAAGATATAACCTTATTATTATGATAAACTAGAGATCAAATCTCATATCATCTTCAACCAAACCATGACAAACTGAACCCTGGACAAGACAACAAACATAGTTTATAAAAACTATGTAAAATATCCCACCCGACCACCTAGACCTAGACATACATATGCCTTCATTGTAACCATATTATATAAAAATATAGTAATAGTAGTAATAAAATACTCAACTAATAAGAAACAAAATAAACACAACCAAATTTCAATAAAGACCCCATCCTTTCATCAAGTAAAATTTACTCTTCAGATTTCTCCACTGGAACTTCTTTCTCTGCTTCCTCAGATACAGGGGCAGCTTCCTCTTTTTTCTCTGCTACGGATTCCGCAACTGGAGCGGCTTCTGGTTCAGCTACGGGGGCTGCAGCCTCCTCGACAGGTGCTGCAGCCACCGGCTCCTCAGCTGCGGCTGCAGGTTCTTCCGCAGCCGCAGGCTCCTCAACTGCGGCTGCAACAGCCTCTACTGCAGCCGCCACTGGCTCTTCTGATTCCACGGCGGCTGCAGCCACAGGCTCTTCAGCTACAGGGGCTGCTTCCTCCGCAGCAGGAGCAGCCTCTTCTGCTACTGGTGCTGGTGCTGATTCGACCTCGGCTTCCTTTTCTACAACTGGGACTGGTACCTCCACCTGTTCAAAATATAATTAAGATCAAAACATACTCTTAATAACAACTTAAATTTTTTAGAGAAGATAATCATACGAATCAGACCAACATGCATGCTATGTTGCTCTGAAATGCTATCGCACTCATGTCAGATAAAACTGTACTATTTTTTGGATGATCCGATCGTATCCAAGCAACACAACATGTGAGAGTATGTTTGAAAATATGATTTAAGTTATTGAAAGTGTGATTTTTTCTGATACTTTTTTAACTGTCTAGACTTTTAGATGAGACGATCAGACGATTAATGATACCTTGATTGCCTCTGGAGCTGGGGTAGCCTCAACCTCAGCTGGAGCATTCTCTACTGCTGCTGGTGTAGATTCAACCTTAACAAAAAAAAAATTATTATTTCAATCAAGTGATAAATATTTTGGAAAATATTTTTGATTGGTGATCAACTATTTTCGGATTGATCATCTGTAAAAGGATCACATATAATTTTAATAGAACTTCTAGTTTGAAGAGAAAAAATAATATATTAAACATATACTATAGCTAGTAAATAAGATCAAGATTCTATTTATGGGGTTTTTCAAATTTGAGCCATCAGATCACTAGGCTAATATTTGAAATTTTTGGTGTTGATAACTTGTATGTTGCTCAGACTCATAAAAATATCTCAGCAAGCCAGTAATAGTGTATCTGATCCTTCAAAAACACATATGCACTACTAGATGATCCAAGTGTGACAATAGACGTTTTTGAGGTGTCCAAGCAACATGGGTTAAGTTGGTAATACATCTTGATGTCAAATATGATCACATCTTTCTACAAGAATGATCTAATGTAATATTTATTAAGAAAATTATGATAAAAATACCTCAACACTGGCCATTGGAATAAAGTTGATAAATAAGATTGGAAAGAGGAAAAATAAATGAAGAAATGAAAGAGGCAAAATTATTTGTAATTGCAATTGGTGATGGGAAAAATGATCTAATGAGAGAGCTTTATATAGGAGAAGTAAAATGGAGTGTATTAATTTTAAAATAATTAATGGAAGAAAAAAGAATCTTGAGGGATATACAAATTGACACCTCACATCACTGACAATTAAGGGTGTACAAAAGATTTGGATGTCTAGTTGTAAATGTATTTACTTTTGCTTTATGCTTATATAATAATAAGAAAATTAACATTGCAACAAAAGTATTTCTTTTTCCTTTACTTTCTATAAGTTAAATTATTTGGTATTTGAGGTGAGGATATCAAAAATAACTTCTCTATCCCACAAAGGTAGAAATAAGTCTGCATATGTTTCATCCTCTTCAAACTTCACTTTTAAAATAATATTTGACATGTTATTAGTGTTACTGTAGTTATCGAATAATCAATTTTACATATCTGATTAATCATTCTGATTGAATAAATGCATTAGATAGGATAACACATGGTAAAATTGATAAATAGCCATTTGTCAACCGTTAATGCGAAATTTGAAACTCCGTAATAATAATTATTTTTTAGAAACATGATCGGAAAATGGATAGTCAATTTTATTTATACATAAAACAATCTTTATTGGGAAATCTTCTCTTTCAATGATTCAAATCTAAGCTCTATGATCAGGAAAATCAGAATTTCAATCATCACACGATATGCGTCTTGTTAATATTCAACTAAATTCTTTCTTTTTTTTCCTTGTTGATTTCAAGATGAGGGGTTTTTTGTCTAATACTACAACAAGAATAACATTATATTCAATGTAATATCACAAATAATTTTTTTTAAAAAAATAGTTTGTGCAATATTTCATCTTTAACTTAAAAGGTAATTAAGAGGTTCGTTTCTGATAGATCATCGACTCAAGAAAAGGATAATTTTATTAATAATGCTATTAATTAATTAATTATTTTATTATGTTTGTCTAAAAGCATTTGTTTTGATTGGGAAATAGCAAAGCCACATGGTGGTGGAGACCATTTACTATAACAGCTATTATATCTTTTTCCATTCTGTGTTTTGTGCAGTAGGCCATGTAGGTGACTAAGACCATCATGCTTTCATGTTCTTCTAATTTTTAAATTATCTTTTTTTTTTAATTATTTTTTGTTAATTCTAGTTCCTTGACAACAAAATCTCTTGGTTTAGGGGAATGAATATAATATTATTTTTTAGTTTCTCATTTAGTCTTCGATAGGGTTCCAACAAATTCAGATTCACACCGAAAAATTCTATATAGGGTAAAGTATTTTCGAACAAAGATAGTTTTGCACCTACAACTCGAATTTGAGATTTGTACTTTAAAATAAAAAGATAAATATTTACCGCTCTATCACGATCTTTACTCATTAAACGAATCTAGATGATAATCCAAGTAAATAATGTATGTATTGGATCCCTCAAATTATTGTATAAATGTATCAATAATTAAGTAGAAGTATATTTTCGTAAAGTATTTGCACTTACCAATGTGGTATGGTACTGTATTTTACTAGTTCATTTTAAAATCTTGATCATTTGAAGAATTTTACCCATAAGTTGTTTTGTAAATGCAAATAATTTTTAAACTTCATTTATGATTCTAAATCATAGTAATTTTTATTGCTACGCAAGTAGAATATTAAGATGCGTTTAAAATAATTAATTTCAAATGTCTTATAGCCAAATAAATATTATGTCATACTTAAGACGAAAAGCTTTATAACTCTTAGACTATAAACTACATCAGATAAATAAAATGAATAAACTATTAAAAGCTTTAACTCGTTATATTCATCAAATTATGTATTTTTTGCAGGGGCGTATCTAGATTGAGGTCACCAGATTCACGTGAACCCATGTTCCTCTTCTTAAATCATATATATTAGTGTTATATTTTTAAAAAAATACTTAAATATAGATATGTGAACCCACAGTCGACGTACATACAATGCGATGATGATTGGATCACATCTTAATTGAGGTTAGTAAGTTAAATAGGTTCAATGATAAAAATCAAAAGATCAAATCGATCAGATTTACATCTTACATCTATCGATCTTTCGAAACTCTGAATACGCCTTTGATTTTTTGGTGTCACTTTGAAGCAACAATAGGTTATCTTCATATGACTATTGATCATATATCCGAGTAACAATGAGTATAGGCTACCTATATCAAATTTTCTGAAAATACGATCCATCTTCGTACACTAAAATATCTTTTTATTTATTTATTGTCGGCATGACACGCCTTTCACTAACAGTAAAACAACATGATGAATCACATCAAAATTTCACCAAATATAGTAAAAATGTTTTTTCACAATAATGGTCAAGATGAGAATGTTTAGGAATTTGAAAAAGAAAACAATAAGGCAAGTTGAATTATTATTATTATTATTTTTGATTTGTGGACAAATGGCTATAAACGTAAAGTCCAAAATAATAGTGAAGGGCCGGTGCCAAATTGGGCCCCCACTATCACAATTCACGATCATTAACGTCTAAAAGGGCCCCATATGCTGACGTGGCGCCTCCTTTTAAGATCCAAATTCAGTCTGCATACTTTTGGGCTTTGTCTAAATGGGCCCTACATTATTTTGCTTATTTGGCCCTAGTGGGCCCATATACCTAAAGCTCCCTTTGATGCTTTCCAGGTAGTACTCCTCGTGCTATTTGGGGCCCATTTGTATGACTTTCTCTCGTTTTGCCACGCTGGATTTGTGTCATTTGCCCACTCAGAAAAAATTATCGGGTGGCTAAGTTCTTGTTACGTACGATGTTTGAGGAAAAATTGGATGAAAAGCATCTACTATATGTAGTATTACCTTATATTTCTGCAAGATGATGTTATTATCAGTTACGTCAAAACATCCATTTTGTTATTGAATACAAAACTTTAAGTATATAGATTTGATTGATTTTTCATTATTGGATATTCAAGAAAAAATTGGATACCAATTTTTATTGAATATCAATCAATTATGTTCGGTATTCGAGAAAAAATTGGATGAAAATCATCTACTGTGTGTAATATTACTTTATATTTTTGCAACATGTTTTTACCATAGGTCAAACATGTGATTTTGAATCATATGACAATAATTTTATAAATTTCGTCAAGGCCTTCATTTTGTTATTGAATACCAAATTACTGTTGTCTATGGATATATAATGGATGTTGAACCTCTTCGGCTTATTTCATGTGTTTAATTTTTCCTATTTTGAAGCTTGTTCCTTGATATCCTGGTTTTACCAAGGAGTGGCATTTGGTTGAGCTCTAGAGACAAGAGATTTGGTTGCTCGGAGAGAAAGCTATTATCGTGCACGCACTGCGAGGAAGAATAAGAGAAGAAACTAGTATTACATATTAATCGATAACGTGGTTGAAAGTTACGTGAGACTTGCTCTATTAACATCGTATAGGTCCTGATGTCAAATTGAATTATACAAATATCTCATCTAAATATTTACATTGTTAGAGAAAAGTTTATATTCAGTTACTTGCTTTATATGGCTTTACCAATTTGATTTAAAGTATTTGTAAAAATATTCCACCATAAATTGGAATTAACATTGTATTAAGTAGTTTAAATGAATATAGTATTATTACATTTTAAATCCATATTATTATTTGAATTATACGAAACATGCTGACATATTTTTCAGAATATAAAAAGCAGATAGTACTATTTGATATTTGTTGTTACTATTATTATTGACATAGATGCTAGTACCAAGAGAATATACAGTGCACATTAATTTAATTTTAATATAGAATCTCTCAAGCCAGACTTTTTATTAATATAAAACTTCATCAATTTAAAAAAAAATACATTTCTACCACTAACATATAAGTATAATTTTTTATTATGATGATGTTCTTAGCAGTCAATAAACATGACTTTGGACTATAGTATTAGGAAAAATAAAAACAAGAAAAGAGTCGTCATCAGAGTATACATCTCAAATAAGAGCGATCAAATCATATTTTTAAAAATATATTAATAAGTATTAATGACTCAATGTTTTTTTAGTTTAATAATATTATAATCTAAAAGATAATCTGTAATTATTATAGAATCGGATCAAAAACTCACATAACCAAAAAGTGCAAGTTTCGGAGATGAGTATGTTGAGATGAATGTGTAGACATATACTAGGAAGGATAAGATTATTAGGAATGAGACCATTCGGAAGAAGTTAGGGGGGGCAGACAATATAAGGGAAGCGAGATTGCAATGGTTTGGACATGTATAGAGAAGAAGTGTCGACGCTCCTGTTAGGAGGTGTGAGAGGTTAGATTTAGGAGCTACGCGGAGAGGTAGAGGCAGATCAAAAAAATATTGACGGAAGGTGATTAGACAGAATTATCGCAACTCTATATCAAGGAAGGTGATCAAAAGAAACGAGTGACGGTCGCACATTATTGTGGAAGGTTACCATACCTTTCTATCTCTATGATATAGTGATAAGGTCTACATATATTTTACCCTTCTCAGACCCGATCAGAACTATAAGTTTGATAAGAATCTATTAGTATCTATTTAGTCCATCAAATGAATAATTAGGACCATAATTAAATATTGTCTCGATTATGATCTTGAAGTTGAAAGTAGTATTTTATTTACTTTTTTCCTATCCCCCATATATATTATGGGGAATTTTTTTCCTTGTTGTGGGTATATGTCAAGTGACAAGTGAATTATTTAAAGATTTGATATAAAGTGTGATGACTATTGTGTTTGGCTATTTTCCTTGAAATATTTTTTATTTCTTGTGACCCCACCTATAGTAATTTTAAAGTTGTTTATTTTCTGTAAATTACACTGCTTAATATTCTATAATTTTACACTATAGTATTTTGAAATTATATTCTTTTGACATGTTACTATTGTTGAAAAGAACATACTCACATGACTTTTTGTCCACCTCTATACTAATTAAATTGTACTAGAAATATGTTGCATAATTTAAATTTATTTAAACTATTTTTTTAGTTAATTTAAAAAGGAATAACGTAAAAGTTATTTTAATATATTTAATATATTTTTTACAAATTAACCTATTTTTTAATTACTTAGTTTTTTTCACAATTTTTTAATTCTAATTTTTCTGATGACATATTATAAAAATTTAAAAGAGAAAAACTTTTCTAGTGTAAAATTTAAACTCAAAATTTTTTATTAAAAAAGTAAACGATACATCGGATCCTAGTACTTTTTCTTTAAACCTAAGTAGTACTTATATTAGTGAAAAATATTTTAAAAATATCTCCAAGATTTTCAGACCTGTCAAAGGTCCTCTTTTGTTTTTCTGCCACAATTTACGTGACGTGGTTTTCTTCTTTCTTGATTTTGATTTTTTTTTAATTGACACATCATTAATTTAATTATATCCTTTTCAATAATAGTGCTTTCCTCATTTATAATTTCTTCCTCTAAAATCATATAATAAATAAGAAGTTTTAAGATTCGAGTCTTATTAAATATAATCTCATTTTTATTAGAGAATTTATTATTTACAATGTGAGATTTCAATATTTAAGCTATTGAACTGATTTTGTTTAATTAAGCTGATAGAAATAAGATTTTTTCATAACTAGGTTTTGTTTAGTTTAATTATATCACTAAGCATCAACTTTGTCGGCTTCTAATCTTTCATTATAAGTCTTTTTATTGTTCGAACTTTTTAAAAATATTATTGTATTCATATTTAGTTATTTTAAAATGTATTGTTTTTCAGGATCAGACACATATCTATTGTTATATTTAAAGAGCACGAACAAAATAAGAAAAAAATATGAGTTCTATATAATCACACACATATTATATATTATGAAATATTTAATACCATAATTTTTTATTACTCCTATAATCATACGAATATATATATTTGACCACATATTTTAAAAGTCTTCACAAAAAATAATTACATCAAGAGGATCCATTATTTATTTTTTCTCAGTAGGGCAATTGTATTCTATCAAAATCAGAAAGGACTTACCATAAAGTCAGGTAATTAGATACATTATAAATTTGGGATAATGATGGATTAATTCCATCAGTGGACGTGCCTTATTCTTAAATCATATATGATCAATTTTACGAAGATCCCATTTTATTTTGAAAGTTTGTAGCATTGGTCTATGTTGTATAAATCTTCTAAATTCGATTATGCATTGTGAATCATATATTAAAAATTCATTTTTCAAAAAATTACCATTGTTATTGTTTGAATACACACGTAAATCTATTATCTTGATTAGTAACTCAAATATATACATATATGTATATATATATTGCATTAGACAAGTTAATTTGATAATGTGATGAGTCAACTGAAAAATATTATGGGATACCATCTGATATATCAATGCAGAGTTAGGCAAGTCTGATGACATGATGAATCAATTGAAAAGTATTATAAGATATCATCTGATGTACTAATTCAGAGTTATTTTTGTAAAAAATTATATTTGGTGTATGGATAAGTCGATGAAGTGAAAACACTTCATTCTACAACTCTTTTTCATAAATGATGATGACCTTAAAAAAATACGTGAAAGCAAATCCAAAATTGTTATATTTTTTTTGGAAAAAAAAGCATAATAATAAGGACTGCTCCTTTTTCCTAGAATTGTGGACAGTAATCGACAAGCACTTTAAAATTTAATGATTCATGTTGGAGTTTTTTTTTTCACTTTAGCAAAAAAATTATAAAACCATATGGTCCATGTTAGAAAGTCTGTCTAGTTTCTAATGTTCATTTGATAATTTTCACACAAAAGATTTAAGTTGTCAAAATTTTCACCAAAAAATTAGAACATAAGAAAGTAAACAAATCAAAACATAAGAGATTATATATTCATAAAAATAATTTTAATTTCGTGTTCTGGTTCCTCTATCTATATTAGACGTTGTAGGTGAACGAGTTAATAAAAACACCAGTCTAATGTAAGAATTATATGACATTCACACAAGACGAGAAAAGGCCACACCGCACGCGAAAGAATGTGTGACATAGATGATTTGTCCTAAGACAAATATTATTGACAAATTTCACGACGTGAATTCTTGACCTATAATAGCTATCAGACATACAGAGATGACTTCACCATTACTTCAATCCGACTTAATAATTTGTTGAAGTCAAGAAAAACAAACTAAACTATTTGGCAATCAAAAAGTCGTAAAAAGAAAGGAAGATAAAATCCTAGGTTTCTTCCTTAAAAGTTGGTCCGTTAGATTTTCTATTATTTCATCAAATTCAATGACTTGACTGTTCGTCAACAACTTTGGACATATTTTTATCAACTTTTAATATTTAATTTGTAATTATTTTTTAAAATATGATGATCGGTGAATCTTCTTTCTTTCCCTTGCTAAGCAATATGATTAGGTTTTCCAAAGGTCTGAAGTGATTATTTGATAGACTTAGAGGGGTCGAAACAAAGGGAAATTTCCAATAGACGAATTTTGCGAATGATAAGTTAAAGGAAGGTGAGACTGACGTCAAGTCATCATGCTCTTTATGTTCTCAGTGACACGTATTGTAACGACCAGAACAAAGGATCGTGATCCCGTCCATCCTTAATTTATATTTAGATTGTAACTACACTGCAACTTGCCTATATGTAATTGCAGGTCAGTCATATCGACGAAAATCCCAAGGAAGTTCCTTCTTTTTCTTTTTTTTCTGTAGTGAATCATGTTATCCATCCAAAAAAACAATATTGAGAATAATAGGGGCCTCCTTTTATAAAAAGTTGCTTTCTTATATAACCAAAACACGCAAATATTATTGAAAATTGATGTACATTTAATATGGGTTCAAATGTTCAAATATTAATGTTTGATGTAGAGATTTTATTTAGAAACATTTAATCTACATAAAATCAATGCATATACCACGGCTAAATGGGTAAAAAAAAGTGGCTAAGAATGTCAACATCCCTAACTAATAAGGTATTGAAGTGGGCCCATTAAGGCCCATATGCACTTAAGGCTTATAAAAGGAGAGGGGGCCCTATTGGGAATTTACGGGTGGATAATTTACTTCATTAGTCATATTACACGGGCCCAATGATGTTGCAATTTAACTAGTGCATTTATTTATTTATTTGATTTCCGATATTGCATCCCAATTAATTTGAATTCGTGTCTGGAAGTCCCAAATGAGGGTTAAAGCGTAACAACGACGACTCCATATTGAAGGTCGAACTTGAGACCTTGGTTAAGGGTAAAGGAATACTTATCACTCCACCACAACCCTTATCGGTCAACTAATGTATTTAATTCATTATTTACTAGCATGTTATATTTTGTCGCAAACCGATTGTATCACATGTATATGATGACCACGAAGATTGTTATTTTCGAAATATTCAAGGACACTATGTTTTAACAGATTACTAGCATTCAAAATAAATGTTAGTAGAGTCTCTCTGAATTGCATGACATCGATCAATTGCTGCTAAATATTTTTACAACAATAAATATTGGCGCTAAAAACATGACCATGTTTACATGTTTTGGTGCCTTGTGAAATGATACATTACGTATTTGTAACATAAATGGACACAAAACTAAATAACATTCATTGAAGTCCAACAATGTATCTCCAAGAAATGTCATTCATCACATTGAAATGTGTTTTAGTTATCACACCTTTTGATTACTGATTGGTACCAAAAAAATATTTCTAGATGTGTTTGGAAAAAATGTCCAAAAGATCACAAGAAAATTGCAATCAATAGTACGCTATATTGATTTTGAAAGAAATAAATTAATATATCATTACAATTATATACATTTGCAAACATTAACCAATCATTTGGTTTGGTAAGCTTATATAATGTTTGGTTAGGATATAAGAATATCTGATATATCTCCACGTAAGACTTAAGCATTCAACACAAGATATATTGGAAACAGTCCCTCAATCTTCACGAGATAGCCAGGAACAAGATTATATACACGCCACCCTTCTCAAATCCTACTTGTCTAGAGATTTTAGTTGGTTGTTGACCAACGGAATGGGAGAAAGGAGAAGGTTTTTACGCAATTTCTTTTAAGAATTTCTTTTCTCAAATTTTAGTGTACTTCTCTCTCGCCGAGGAAAGCAAAAATTCTTCTCTTTTTATCTATCTTAAGGCTGCTACCGATTCCTTATCTGTTATCCTGACGTCCTGTATGCAGGGTTGTTCGGAAATCCCTTTGCAACTGAAACTGCATTGGGTATGTTGTTTCTTCCCAATCATCAATTAATTACTTTATATTTCTGACGATGGCGAAATCACCCTTGCCTAAGTGATGTCAACCGACACCTTTTTGCAAGAAATTTACATTTGTACAAATATGTATGGTTTTATGTATACAAACTATATGTTGAAACTTCTTGAGTTGTTACTGTTATTTTTTTATAGTCTTATTCTTCTTAGTAAAGCTCCTGACTCTGTCACTGATTTCGAAAAATCTCTTCTTCCTTTGACAAGGTGAGTTTTCAACTTTATATTTAATTGCTTGTTCTATGTAGCCATATTTTATTCCTTAGGCCATGATACACATATAATATTCCTATCTTGCAATGATTGAAATCTTGATGAACATGTTATGCTTTATTCTCTTCATAATCCTTCTTATAAATACTATAGCCAAATCATTTCATATTCATATACATCCAATGTTCTTGGAAATGAGTTCACTAACTTTCCCTTCCACTATAATCTCTAATAAAAAATTCCCTATAATTTTCCAAGAAAAAAATTCACAATTTTCTCTCTATCCAAAAAAGAAACAACTTCTTCATGACCAAAAATATGTTTCTAGTTTTATTCATTCAAACCAAGTTTCATCCAAAAGGAATTGCCTATTATACCCTTTGAAATGTAATGCTAGAGATAATTCAGAAAAAAATCCAGAAGAAGGTACATTTAATGCTAGAGATAATTCAGAAAATAATCCAGAAGAAGGCCAAAAAGCTATGGAAACAGTACAAAAACTTTATAATGCACTTAAAAAGAAAGATCTTATTGAATTGTCTGATATAATTGGAGAAGAATGTAGATGCATTAGCAATTTTGCCTCCTCCTTACAAACTTTCTATGGCAAGGAGGTATGTTAAACTTTTATCTATTACTTTCTCCATGTTATTTCAAAATATTATTGTTATGCGTTTTAGAAAAACAAGAGATCGATCTACCTTTACCTCTCTTACCTCGTAAGTGGAGTGTTAATTATAAATTGAGACATTCATGCGAGAGATGAAAGTAGTGGCGGTTTGGCGGAGCCAGAATTTTCTTTAAGGGGGTTCGATATTTTAAGCAGTAGATACATGAACTAATTGAAGGGTGTTCGATGACGACTATATACAGACAAAGAATAGTTTTTACCACATATAAATATTATAATTTTTTATTGAAACTGAGGGTTCAGATGAACACCCTAATTACAAGGTGGCTCTAGGTAGTTTGAATAAATATGTTTATAATAAATAAAAATCTCTTGTGAATTTATTTATAAAAATAAATATTTTACTAGTTTTTGTTTATTTTTCTCCTTGCAGCAAGTAATGGATTTCTTCACATCAATGCTAGACCTTATTGGGCATAATCGCTTTGAGTTTGTCATTCATCCCACACTAAATGATGGAACACATGTTGGGGTTGCTTGGGAACTAAGTTAGCCCATTTTTCTAATACTTTGATTTTATTCTTTTAAAACAATATCGATCTGACTAATTTTTCTTTGTAGAATGCAGTGACACTCATATTCCAATTGGAAAAGGTTTTGGACTCTATTATTGTCATCTTTACAAGGGTCAAATGATGATAAGGTAAGTGGGACACGATAAAAAACTAAACACTATGAAACTCGATAAATAATGAATCCTTTTCAATGACAGGAATGTGGAGATAATCATGGAGCCACTCCTTCAGCTTGAGCCACTTGGATTGGTGAGTGATGCTGTTTTTTTATCCAAGTACAGTTAAAATTAATAAGTTTGAATCTTGAGAAACGAGTAATACATATGACAACCAAATTATAGAAGCATGGTCTAAAATTTTTGCTTGTACTAATATATATTCCTTTCAAATCACCAGAAAATAGCCTCCTCTCTTTTGAGAGCAATTCAAAAGATGAGTCCAGATCTTTTGAATGGAAAGAAGAAACAGGCTGTGAACATCTTGGTTATGATTCTACTATTTGTATCTCTGTTGTACTTGATCAAGAAGTTCATGTAATTCACTTTTTTGATTCGTAGCGGTTATAGGATCATACTGTTACAACGATTCTGAGTTGCTTCTTTTGTGATGAATCGGAGAAGAAACAACTCAAAATCGATGTGCTATGAGTAGGAAAGTGAAATAACTACAATGATTGAAAGGTCACTCCTTCGATCATCTTCTTCTATTCAAATTATAACTGGTCATAAGAGATCATTTCCAACGAAAGCAATAAGAAAACGGAAACTTTATAACCAAGACGAAAGAGAAATATACTCTCCAATGTATATTGTTGACCTGACATGTACATCTTAATTCCAACGTTTTCGAACAAGCTAAGGATCTGTTAATGCTCCTACTATCCGTACATATTTAAGAAATGCCAGGAACAAAGGAGGCTAGTGAACCTAGATCAAGGCCGTGGCATAATTACAAAAATATCCTTCCGCCATAAGCCTGGGAGTAGATCAATCCAGATTTCTAATTACATACCATGATGTCTAACTATGTTAACAAACTAAACTTACCTAAAAACCAAGATACATCTTCGTCAACATTAGCATGTCATCGAACAACCTGAAATACCTGCAAGAAAACACAGCTTAAAGTCTGATACAAATGCTTATGGGCAACGAAAAGTAACACATGAAGATACTGAGGTGCAACGACTTTGTCATTGTCACTAAGAATGTGTTATTCTTCTCTCAGTTCTCTGTATCATGGCTCATATATTGAGCCAGAGGAAATTCAGGGGATGTCCAAGAGTAGAATTATTTCTTGATTCGACGCAATCTCCCCTTGGGACAAAATGATAAACTAGTTCTTCTGCATATGAAAGGGTTAATGCAATGCGGCTTTGTACCTACCATAATTATGTAGACGTATAGTCATTGCTAGACAAAATGACAACGTGCCAGCATCTCAGGTAATTCCGTGGCAGAAACACTTTCGCATTGTAGGAGTTCCTGAAGCTTTGAGTCACACAGAATCATTGTAGAATTCGCAGGATCCTGCAAGCAGAAAAGAAGAAATATATGCTAAGGTGCAGATATATGTGATTGATGTTACTTAGAGATATTACACTTGTAGCAAGGTAGAAAACGAGAAAGGAACTAAGACGAAAGAAAAAAACAAGTGCATGCCCCTCTGTATGACCAAAACAAAACAAGTAGACTATAGACATCTACCTCAAGTTGGTTAAGCTTAATATACTCCCAAATACGTTTCAAGGCATCAGTTTGGAGCATCTCTTTTTCTTCAGTTCCAAAAAATTTGGCAAGCGCATCAGATATCGTAACAGTGGACGAGACAGGTTGTTCAGCATTAGTTGCCACAGAATCAGCTTCAACCTTCAGTCTTTTCGCTTGATCAGCTTGTTCTGTAGGGGTTGGAGAGGAGAACGTCTTAAATAAATTAGTTATACACCCTTCAAACTGTAGCTATTTGTCAATTTTTCCCTTTTCTTCGTTTACTACGTACTTTTTGGCAGAGAAGAAGTAAGAGATATGTTACAAAAGGAAAGAATCGTATATTATTTGACATACTTGAAGGGTCGAGTGCCGTGATATGTTTAGCGAGCAGCTTATTCATCTTGAACATGTCGGTGCAGTCTGTTTCAAAGACTGCTCGCAGGGCATCGTTACAGATAATCTTTCGCTTGTTACCAGGATCCTGTAAGTTGTGTTTCCTGATGTATACCCACAGCTGCTTCACAATCTGATCGAGCATAGAAAGATGTATATATGATCTATGCAAATAGCAGCCAACTACAACTCGGAAACTTTTGATATGACAATCATACCTCTGTCCTAGGCATCGCAGGTTGACCAACAATCGCCTGAAGTTCAGGTGAAACACCACAGACTTTGTTAAGACCACCTGGTCCGCCTCTCCTTTTTGTTCCAGAAGTAGCGCTGGACAAAACAGAACCGGATCAAATACAGGAAGCTTTAGCTTTTAGATAGTCAAACCACATAAACGATCAGCTCAACCCCTATAACTAGGGGAATATGTTTACTCCACATCATAAAAGAACAGGACACTTACAGCATAACATGTAATGTTATTCCTCCACATCATTAAGATTCGACGTAAGACAGGTCCAATTTAGAACTTCCCAAAATGGTAGATTTTAAGTAAAAGAACATTTCAGACTCAAAGAAAACAACTAATACCCCAAAGTTCTAACTCACTTTAGAAAACGAAAAACGTGGAAAACAATATAAAACGGTTTCAACTACCTACTTAAGAAACGTAAATGTGACAGCGTTCTTGATTGACTGAGACAAAACAATTCCCTCGATACAACTCAACTCTGTCAATCATGTACGAGTATTGAAGAAGCATAGAGTACTTTGGTTGGTTCTGTAAGCTAACAGAAAGCATGGGAACAAATGCAGAACAAGTAAATTCATATATAACGATACGGGTTTCCAGGTTTAGATCGAAATTACATCCCTTAAACCTATACTCATTCGTGTTTCATTTGTACGTTTACAACATCCATTGCTTGATATTTTTGAGATGAGGGTCTCTCGGAAACAGTCTCCCTATCTATACAAGATATGGTAAGGTCTGCGTATATTGTCTATTAAAACACCAATAATGATTTCAATATTTTCTCTAATTCTTCCAAGGTTGTAACAAAATCCTGACTTAGTCAGGTTATAGCCCTGTACTGTCAAAACTGCCACCAACTCTTTTTTTTAAATTAATAAAGGTGGTGTTCGAATCAGTTTTCGTCCAAAATTCTACCACCTTTGAACACGTAAACATAGGAAATTATTAATTGACGTAATCAAATAAAATAAGAGCATAGTATTAATTTATGAAAAATAAAAAAGACTACCACTTTTTACTCGACCTATATTTGCCCAACCACCAGCACCAACTTTAAAGTAGCAAAAAATGAAAAAAAAAGAAAGAAAAGTCTCATGATAGAAATTTTATTTCATATTCGCTCCCATTTTACATGTTCACTGGTTCATTTTCAACCTGACTAAATTTTAAAAAATAACTAAATTTAATATTTAAAATTTAAAATTTAGATGAATGAAAAATACTACAATACAATTTTTCTCAGATCAAAGTTAATAACGACTATTAAATTGAAAAAGGAAAAAGACAAACTTATCCTCGCCCGAAATTTACCTACAACGAAATACACCATACCTTTCCTTGGGGGCAGAAGCGACATTCGACGGCGCATGCTGATCTGGAGGAGCAACAGTTGTTCTCACCAACACCTGCGCCGGAGCTTGTTGCTGCACTGACGGTGGTTGCCGGTGCGGCTGGTTCTGCTGCTGCGGAGAGAGCAGCGGAGGTACATGGTGCTGAAAGTAGAGCTGCTGCTGCTGCTGCTGTTGCTGGTGGTGATGTTGTTGTTGAAGGGCCAAATGGGAATAAAACTGCTGTTGAGCTTGTGTATTTGCAAATTGTTGGTGGTTCAAGAGGGCAAAATGGTCTTTAACCATCGCCGGAGGTGAAATAAGCTGCGGTGGCTGTGATCGGAGAAGACTGATCTGATCACTGATGAAGTCCGCTTTGTGTGAAAGGTCCTGTCCAAGTTTTGCTCCGAGCTCCTGTACGACGCCGTTTAACGATGTAACAGCGTTAGGGTCTGATTGACGGAGCAAAATCTCAACACCTCTAGCTATTTCCTGGTCCGACACCATGTTTTTGCTTTCATATAGTGTAACAGCAAATTTAACGGCGTTAACTCTCTCTCTCTGTCTCTTTCTCTCTGTATCTCCTTCTTCTTCTTTCTCTCTCTTGAAGCTCACTCTCTCTGTTAATGGCTGTCTCTCTCTCTCTATATCTAATATAAAGGATTTAATGACGAATATACCCTTAGCTTAGTTTAAAAGTTTATTCACTACTTTTTGCACTTCTTCCATGCTCCTTGGGTCCCATATCTAACCCATTTTATATATTTTTTTCTCTAGTATCCACTCGATGTTGATATCTTCATTAAAGTTGATTAATTTCGTGTCTAATTGAGTTTCTTTCAAAGAAAAATACTTCTCATCAAGGATCTTTTTATATTCAAAGTTTGAAATTGAGATCTTTGATTAAGAGAGGGATGGCTCCAACTCTCATCTATCGCATTATATTCTTTGATAATAACTCATTTTATATGATATAAAACTTTTTGGGAGGAATAATTTTTGACTAGGTATGCACCAGATATTATACATATCATGAGCATTAGAGTTTATCGTTATGTGAATGATTTTGGGGATCATCTGATGAGAGAGTACAACTATCTTTACAGGATGATGTATGTAGATATTTCCTGTACACAAGCTTTCGCTCAAATTGCAGAGAATCTTTTTTCTCGAATTCGTGATATAACAGGGGAGAGACAAAGTAAAAAGGCTTCGTACTACAAGGCCTTATAGGGAGTTAGGGGGTGATTTTAGACCTCGACACTTTGATTAATTTTGTGTCACGTATGCTATATAAGGACTAAATAATTTTGTTCTTTAAAATTTGGACAAATAAAACGAAACTATTTATTTTTTGTATTTATTTTTAAATTTTAATATAATATCTCATAATTTTCAACTTACTTCATTGGACACTAAATGATTTTTGAGTGCGACAGATCTTGTTTCATTGTTTTTGGCATGATTTCTTCGTTATTGTATTTATTTATATACTTATTTTTGATAGCATAAAAAAGAAGCAAGGTCATAAATGTAATTGTAAAGTGGGACCTTTACTTTTGAAAAAATTAAAAAATAAGGAATTGAGAGGATAAAGATAAAGTGGTGGGCCAAAAAGAGGTTGGGCTAAAATTGGAACTGTCTTGTCTTTCCCAACAGATTTTGAATTAATCTTTTACCTTTTTTTGTATTAATTACTTAAATACCCTTGAGACCATGTTATTCTGACATGGAAAAGTGAGGTTATTTTTGGAAATAATGAGTGATTGCGTGTCACAGTTACGTGCCGTCAGATTAAGATTTGGTTTGGTCAACAACTTGATGAAGCTCACAATCTTTGCAATGCCAAACAAGATTTTTCATCTTTATTATTCTTAATCTCAGGTCTCGAGTTCGAATTTTATATGAAAATAATTTGACAAATTTTATACTTTAAATGAACTTTAAGTGGAGTAATTAAACCACTAAAATTTCAATGTGAATATCAAATACGAAAAATCAACAAAAAAGACTAACGTATCACTTTTCAATTTATTTTTATTTCTTAGTTTCTTCTCGTAATTTACCTTTTTAACTCTTCATCTATTTTTATAAAAGCATAATATATGAACATATATATACACTTTACGCCAATTGATGATTAAATACTTCAACTTTGAAAGTCCACATCTACACATTGCAACTCAGTTTCAATTGACAACCAAACCCTTCAACTCATTTTTATTGTGTCTAGTGAGTGTATAATGTATGACACATAATATATTAAAGATATTTAGATGATTATTTTGTAAACAGAAGATTACAAGTTCAAGTCTTAAAAATAATAACTAAAATACTAAGTTCAATACTTTTTATAACTAGAAAGAAATTGCTAATACTCCTAAAAGTCTAGTTAATCACTTTCAAAATCACAAACTAACTAATTCACAATAATAACTAAAATACTTATTAATGGACAACTTAGGTATAGCTCTATTATATTTATTCTTACAAAGGACGATTCTTTAATATATCAACGTTAAAATGTGATATTACAAATTTCATATAAATTTAAAATTTCACCTAATAAATTTTAAATAGTATACTCTCTTTTCTCCTTTTCAAAGAAAATATATAATCTAAGATATATATTTTTTTAAATTCAATCATAAAAATGATTTTTTATAATCATTTAATCTATGCAAATATTGATATTGCTAATTGCTATACTTCTATTTTGGACCAAAGGAGGACTCGTTTGGGCCATTTGCCCAATTTAACAAGTTTCTAGCAAAACCCAAAATCTATGGCGCAGGTGCTGAGCCTACGAGTTTCAACCGCAGCACCACCGCAGTACCACCTCACCACCTCATCTTTGACTCGGCCGGCACTTCTAACTTCCCCTTCCTCCGTCGCCGGAAGGAGTTTCCGTTCCTTTCAACACAAGCTCCAATGCAACGGCAGATGTTTTTGCCTCTTCTCTGATAATCGCAAACAGGTAATACAAAGTTTTAAGCTTTTGAAAAATCCCAATTTGATGGTTTTTTGCTTTTCCTTGGAGAGAAATGAAGTGGGTATGTTTTGGATGATCAAGAGAAGATATCTGAAGTACTAGTAAGAAAAAGGTAGTACTAAATTAGTAAAGGGGTTTTTATGTTTTGCATTTGTTATTACTTCTGATGATTAATTAGAGTGTTTTTACTTGTGGGCTGTGTATAAGATGTGATAAAATTATCAACTTGTGCATTCTTTGCTAACTCCGATAAAGGAATAAGGACTAAAATGTTTGCATTTGTGTGAGTGAATAAATTGTTTTCAATAGTTCTTCTTGTTGTGAGCTTGGGCTTAGAGAATTCTATGGGTTTGTAAACACTTTCATGATGTTTTCCCTATGGAGACAAATGAACACTAGGTGATTCTTACCATCTGTCCTAGTCTAGTTAGACAGAGTTACCTGATGCGTGGGAGGTGACAGGTGACCCCATGGAATTAGTCGAGGTGTGTGAAAGTTGCCCTGACTCCATGTCATAAAAGAAAATTAAAATGTAATTCATCATGTTCTGCTTGAGTGCTTGTTCGTATCATGGTGTCCTGGAGTCTTTACATAGAACTTCTAGCAAGTTTCAGTGGCATGAGTATTGCATCCTATCTAGCGAGTCTCTGTCCTATTGCATACTAATCTGAAAGTCCTAATCGGTTTGATTGACCCAAAGGTGTATACAAAAAGTTAAATGTATATGAGGTTTAAAATTTGGGGAACAGGGTTCTCCACTTGATTTTGTGCCTTATATTAAATAAAGGAAGATGAATGTCTGATTCCTCCCTCTTTGTATCTCTTAGCCCAAGGATATTTCTTGTCAAGGATAAAGGAAAAAGAAAATTAAATGCTTCTGTTTTTTCCTGAGCCTGTTATCGAGCATTTAGCATGGTTCTGCTCTTGCCATCATCCTCAAGAGTCACCTCCAGTTTCTATCGTTGCTCTATGATTTTGATTCATTGTTCGTTTTTAGTATCTTTGGCTTTTTCAACTGGCTAAAATTGGTTTCCATTCCTTCCCTATTTCCTGCCTCTTGTGACTGGAGTAGCACTGTAAGAAGGCACTCAATAAGCAAAATGGCAAAGCTGTTGAATTGTGTTAGTGTAGCTATTAGATGTAGTAGTCATGTAACAAATGAAAAACCAGAATATGTTGTTCTGATAAGATCGTTAACTTCAGATGCTTCTGATATCCTGACCTTAAGTTCTTTGCATCCTACATTATCTTTGTTGCCTTAGATTCTTGGCTTTTAGGTGAATTTCAGGTTATTGGAAGAGTAACTTGGGGCATTATGTCTGAATCTCTTCTGTGTGTTGTTTTCTTATTAGTCCTACTAGTAAAGAGGAGTTTAGAACACTCTCCCAGCAGCCACAAAAGGTTTGTTTTCCTTATTAAAAAAGAAGAGGAGTTTAGAACATTTTTTCTTTGTCATATAAGAACCTTTATCACTACCAATTAATAGACATGTACAACATGTCTTCCAGCTCAAATGGCCTCCAAATAATAGAGTTGATTTGACATAAATTTCGATATCCTTTTTTCCTTTTCATAAGTTAAATTGAATTTGGATTATTGTTAGCATTATATTCTAGGATTAGATTTTTCTTTGCTGACTTTTCATTTTCACTAATTTTTCTAATAAGCGTGTTATAATGGGGACAAGCAGCTTGTTTGATCGTATGATCTGAATTTCATGAAGATTATTACGCATTAGCACACTTACGCACTTAAGTTTCACTCCAAAGATTTCACTTGAAATGAACAAGACACTGGGCTTGTGAATCCCCTTAGAAAAGTAGTGTGCAACTTCGATTGTGCTTATCTATAGGATTATATTTACAAGGTTTCTTCACCCATGCTTAACCTTATAGTCTCAAAGCACCTCTCTCAATTTTTAGGTCATGCGCCTTCAAACCTGGGCATTATCTCATTTGGATTTGGATTATGTACCTGGTTATAAGTTTTTGACTTATCAAACAGAAAATAATGGCCTCAGTAATTCCATTATGCCACATCTGCGTGTAAACACGAGCTATCTAGACGTTTTCTTCTAATTGATGTCATATTTGGAAATAGAATCCTAGTTTAGCCATATTTAGAAACAAGGCAAGGCTTCTAGATTTAGTAGTAATTTCACATGCTCGCAAGTTTCAATTAAGGTGACTTTTATGTGGAACATATGAAGTGGAAGTTTCCTTTTTCTATTTAATGCATCATCTAATTCTGTCAGGCCCATTTAGCTATCTGTGTTGTGCTGTTTCATATAAACAGGACGAGGCTAGAAAAGCTTTGGAAAGTGCTTTGGGAGGAAAGAAAACCGAGTTTGAGAAATGGAATAAAGAAATTAAACGAAGGGAGGAAGCAGGTGGAGGAGACAATTCAGGCGGAGGCGGTTGGTTTAATTGGCGTAGATGGTTTGGGGGCTCAGACGATGGCCATTTTTGGCAGGAAGCACAACAAGCAACCCTTGCTATTTTTGGTATTATTGTCATGGTGAGCAATTGCATAAGCTTCTTTGTACTTCCTCTAGCCTATTTTATGCAACACTCTTTACTTCTTACTCTTCTAAACAAAATGATAAGTTTCAATTATATCCTTTATGGCACGATTTTTTAACCACATAAACATCACGGCATGTTTGAGACCACATACTTTAAACGTGTTTCCCTTTTTACTGAAACTCTGTGCTCAGTCAAACACCTTCATAAATTAAACATTGGGGTATCTTTAAGATTTCAATTAATAATATTATTCCGCGTTTCCACTCGTCTCTTATTCATCAGTACCTTGTATTTAAAATTGCAGTACTTGATAGTTGCAAAAGGAGATGTGATACTTGCTGTCATATTCAACCCTCTGCTGTTCACTCTACGTGGAGCAAGGAACGGGTTTACCTTAGTGACGTCACAGATTATGAGAAAGGTGTATCCTCCCAGCCAAGACAACTTTGGTACCTCATCTCCCGAGGAAGTTCCTTCTCGTGTTTCTGCCAAAGAGAACGTAGCAAGAAAATGGGGAAGCGGTTAATCACTCGTTCACTAGCAAGTACTTTTCTTCTACTTGTATTATGATACTCCTAGTCTTTGGTTAGCTTGCTTTTTCATTCCGCGTGTGTAGAAAAGGCCGCCTAATGGTGACTTTATGAAAGTATGGTCATCAGTGATTAATACCTTCTCGAGACTATCGAACCTGAGATCCACGTTCCATCGCTCCTTTTAGGTTGGCATAATATGGAAAGAGCACTAGGGAGTTCTTGGCTAAGCATTAGGTGAAAATTGTTTCATTAGCTTCATGTTGGTTTTGATGTTTAACATTTTGAAATGGAAATATACAAAATTTTGTAATACATTGAGTTACTAGTAATTGTGTCATACCATAATATCATTTGTTGATCTTCCAATTTCATGTTATCAAAAGTTGTCCCTTAAAGATATCATGCTACGATGGCTTTAGATAAATGTGGCAAGTTGGTGCACTAAAGTTTCCGTTATGTGCAGGATCCGAGAAAGGACTTGATAAACTTATTTGGAATTAAGACATAGTTATCGTTATTTGTATTTGAATTGGTTCATTGTAATAATGATTGTTTCCATTAATGACGACATTATAATTTTAAACTTGTCATGTCTAGTAAGTACATCTTTGACCACCACCAATATGATCCTCCATCATTAGCAATAATGAAAAGCAGAATAAAGTTTTTAGACTTTCACTGTCGAGAATTATAGTGAGATGAATAAATTTCTTTCATCGTTTATCAGAATCTCGAAATTATAATCGAATAAAATTTTGCTACTCCTTAATTAACAGTGTTGGGTTCAAGGTCCTTAGTATTAAAAAATGACCTAGTAATGAATGTTCCCCTGTTAAATAGGTCTTACAATACATAATTCAAGAATAGTCACTTGTTGTTCATCGACTATATCTTTCGACCTGATGTTAGGCCTCGATTCACCCTCGGTGGACATATTTTGTGGAAGAATCTTTAGATTTTTGACGTAAGAGGATGGACAAATTTTGCGGAGGAATCTTTAGATTTTTGACGTACTGTTCTCATGAATGTTTACGTTACTCAAGTCGACATTCTCGCTTCCACTTTGTGAACCTTCTCTTTAAGAAGGAACACTTCCCTACCAATGTACTTTTACATCTCACAGCTTTGACAGATTGCTTAGTCCCGTTCATCTTCAACGCAGAAGTGTTCGATCAAATAACAACAAATATAATCAATATAATTTCACAAATAAAATTTGAAGTGGTAAAATATATATAAATTTTAACCCTATTTTGTGTGAGATATGAATCCTCGACTCAATATAAATATCGAAAACTGAATAAAAGAAAAATTCTTTTTAACACTTTCTCTCTAGTTGATGAAATAGAAAAGTAAACAAAAAATAGATAAAGGTTTCCACCATATTCCTTAATTATGTTAGCGTGATTCGTTCCAAAAAGGATTAACAAATGATGAATCATAATTAATATTCCTCTAGGACTTTCAACTAATCATGCTAATTAGTGATAATAAATAAATCGATGGGAACATACCAGAAAAATCATGATAACACGTATAGAAATAAATTCAAAAGGCCCCATTAATTAATTCAATCACGTAAAAAATTACTCATTTCCTATCTTCTCAATATTATTATCATTAATATTGATGTAAGTTACAAAAATCAATTATCTACCCTAATAATTATTTCATCACTCTTTTCTCCAACATTTATCCAGTAACATGCTCAAGTTTATTAACTTTTTTGGGCTAATTTGCTCAACAAATTATTTAACTTGAACTACCCACTAAATTATAGGGTTGATATTATTCCGTAATAGTCGTAAATTTCATTTTAGACGTTTAAACTATATGTTATTTTAATTGAACATCTGGACAAATAATTAAATATTCTATCAGATGATCACCATAGCAACAACAACATACTTAATGGAATTTAGGGAGGGTAAAATGTATGCACACTTTATCAATATCTCAGAGAGATAGAGACTACGTTTGAAAGACTCTCCTCTCTCGGAACACCAATGACAATTATTATGATAATTTAAGTGTTGGTTTAGATAAAATCTTTAAAACTACGTCAGTGTCAATATTAAATTCTCTGAAGCTATTTATGTTGAGTCACGTGAAAAAAATAAATAAATGGCCATGGTCATAAATTATAAAAACGTTCAATCTATTGACAACAACATTTTACTATTACTGCATGCTAACTCATTTTTTTTTAAAAAATATAAAATATGGTTCAAACTTACTGAATTCGCTAAATCAATGATATACACATTAGCTCCGTCCTTCCATAATAAACTTTATGTCACTCAAATTTAAATTAATCGAGATCTTAATACGTAAGAAGAGATGCACGTAGAAGGAATAATTGTCCAGTTAGAGAAGAGGTCCAAAAACTAGTTAAAATTTCTTTCTTCCACTCAATCTTAAGCTGTCTCCTAAGTGACCTTCACGATCTTTCCACCATTTTTATTCTATTTATAAATATTATGTAATATTATAATTATTATTCTTTCATTTCAATTCGTTAAGAAAATGACTCTTTCCTTTTACGATAATTCTTTAATTTTTTTTACGTAACAACAAATTGAGTAAGTTTCAAAAGCGAGACTTCAAAGGATAGATATACTTATGAAAGATTCTCAGTTCTAATAATGAACTGTTTAGATTAACGTAAAAACAAAGAAGACTATAAAAAAAATAATAAGAAAAGCATAACATAACATATGCGGGCTCACGTGATATGTTTAAGATTACAAAATTAAAAGTATTCATATTAAGTTAAAATCAGATAAATAAATCAATGCTATGAGTCACGTTAATCATATATTACAATTTAAATTCTCACAATATTTGGATCACCACAAGACCATTTCCATTTTGTACCTCAAAGAAAACCAATCCTTTCTCCTAATTTCTCTCTTTTTTTTGTTGGTGTCTTTTTCTTCTTACCATTGTAGTAAATAATACTTTTTCAGGATATTTCTTTTCTTGGGAATCCTTTTGACCATTTATTTAAAAATAAAAATCATTTTTTCACAACAACGATTCAAAAAAATTCTTGTTTTTTTATAAAAGGAGATTCTTCTTAGCCTCTCTTCAATGTTGTTATTTTTTCTTTTTGGGTTTTCTAGTTTTGTTCTTTTCTTGTCATAAGTTAGAACAAAACTGGTAAAAAGCCCTTTTCTTTTTATTCATTCTTGTGTTTAGCCAAGAAAAACTTGGCTGTTGGAGTTGCTGAAAACAGCAGGAACATGGGGTTTGATGATAATAAGGTAAACGGTAAAGAAGGGACAGCAACAATGTCTGAGGGTAATAAGGCTGATTCTGACACTGAGATTGAGAATAGGGTTAATAGGCAAATGAGTGAAAGTTCTATGTATACTACTGATCATGAAGAAGATGATGATGATGCTAATAACAAGATTGAGTTGGGTCCTCAATGTACTCTCAAAGAACAATTTGAAAAGGATAAGGTGTGTGGTGTTATTTTTTTTAACATTTTTTGAGTTTGAACCATGTTGGTTATAGAGTCGTCTTAGTTAGAGAGCTATTTAGTCCCATGGCGCGAATTTTGGTTTAGTTGGGCTTCAATGGGGATACTGGATATAGAATAAGAAAATTTGAACCCCTTTTTGTTTCCTTGGAAGATACAAAAGATTACATTTTAGAGTCGTTTTTGTTATAGAGCGGTTTAGGCTCTCGTGGGATTTCCTGGTGTGAATTTAGATTAGTCGAGGCTGAATGTTGATACTGAACATAGATGATAAAGATTTCCTCTCCTTTTTGTTTTTTTGAAAGATAAAAAAGATTGCATCTTTAGGCTCATTTTTGTTAGGAAGCACTTTAGGCCTTCGTGGGACTTCCTGGTGCAAATTTAGATTAGTCGAGGCCAATGTGGATACCTGACATTAGATGAAGCCCCATCCCCACCCCCCTGGTTTTTTTTTTCTTGAAAGATAAAAAAGATTGCATCTTTGTTCCTTCTTAAGTGTTTCTCTGAATGATCCTTTTGTTTTGATTCTTCCCTTTTAATTTTCTTGATGAAAAGAAAAATATTGTCTTTGTCCCTTTTAATGTTTATTTTGATTTGATCCAATGTTTGCTTTTAGGATGATGAAAGTTTGAGAAGGTGGAAGGAGCAGCTCCTTGGAAGTGTGGATATCAATGCTGTTGGAGGTAAATATTGTTTTTGATTCATGATTTGCTCCCTTTAACTTTCTTGAATTTCTGATTTTGGTTTTTGAGGAAAGAGTAAAAAGGGGCAATCCATGGGTGGCGGGTGGGGAGGATCGCGCCCCAAGGGTGTGATGTAAGCAGCTTATGACTTATTCCACAATTTGAACCCCGATAGGTCACACGGAGACAACTCTATCGTTACTCCAATTTTTCCTCTTCTTTTTGAGGAAACAGTTGTATGCATATACTCCCTCCTCACCAAATTTGACCAACATCTCAAGATGAAATTTTTTGATACAAGAAAAATTGCAGCTTACAATACTTTTTCGAATATCTTTAGTTTTAATATATTGATTTGATTAAATTCAATTTAGTTTTGAAATTTTGGTGTTGTTGTGATGAGTGAACAACTCCTTCCATGTTACTTTCAATATATTCTGTTTTCTTTGACACTCTGGAACTTGTCAGTAGGATTTTGTGGTTGGTAAAACCTTAATGAGCCTTTAGACACATACGAGAAGCATTTCTGGTATAAATCTTGACACTTTCTGTAACTGTTGAATAATGTAGAATCCCTGGATCCGGAAGTAAAGATCTTGAGCCTTGCAATTAAGTCGCCCGGTCGATCTGATATTGTTCTCCCTATTCCTGAGGATGGAAATCCCAAGAGTCCATGGTTTGTCCTGAAAGAAGGGAGCAAATACAGCCTAAATTTTACATTCCAGGTTAACAACAATATAGTGACAGGTCTTAAATACACCAACACAGTTTGGAAATCCGGCCTTAAAGGTACAACACCGTCCCTTCACATTTCCACCTCTATATGAATATGTCATTTTTAGGCGTACGTAGTTTATTTCTTGATGTTTTTAGTTAACGTTTTCCCTTTTTACGAATGTTATTTCAGTTGACAGCACGAAAGAGATGATTGGGGCATTCAGTCCTCAACTGGAGCCTTATACGCACGAAATGCCAGAGGAGACCACCCCTTCTGGCATTTTCGCAAGAGGATCTTACTCGGCAAGGACAAAGGTGATTTTTTTTCTCTCTTCAAGTCTCTCTTAACGTAGTTTTTCTCTACCATTCAACAATAGTACTGATATCCTATAAATGTCAATTACTGAATTGTTACCGGGGAAATCGGCAAGCTTCTCTTGTCGTCTTCAATCTGATAGACTGATAGCTTCTCTTATCTTTTTTCATGGGACCGCTTTTTGTTTCCTCCATTCTTGTTTTAGATTTTCTTTTCGACGAGTTTTAAGTTTTCTATTGAAGGACCAGTACATTATAATACTAACTGAAGCAAGCTAATAGATTGGTTAGCGTTTTGTACCCAACATTTGCATTGAAGCAATCACCACAGCTGAAATTTTACATCTGTTTGGTCTTAGTAAATAAGACGAAGCGGGGACCTGTATATTTGTCACAACTTGAGCTGTAAAATCACACAATGATGTAGAATCACGGTAGGCTGCCTACATTATGCCTCTCTGGGGACGCGATCTTTCCAAGAGCCTGCATGAATGCAGGATGCTCCTTACACCGTGTAGATAAAAATTGCAGCTTAAGAATGTTTCTAAGCATACCAAATTAAGTCATTTTTCTTGTTTGCTTCCTCTGCAGTTCCTTGATGACGATAACAAGTGCTATTTGGAGATCAACTATACATTCGAAATCAAGAAAGACTGGCAGGAAAAATGAACGACAATGCCATAACATGAATTGTTGCCCCCATACTATACTTGTTTTTGTTCTTTGTAATTATCTCAATTTTTTTTCCTACTAGTTTTTCAGAAGAGAAAAAGGAAAAGGGAAAAGAGAGAAAACAACCTGCTACAATTGATTATATGATCAAAAGCTCTCTTTTTTGCCTCTCTCTATCAAATTTCATGTCCATAAGTGTGCTTTTTGAATGTATAACTGTGAAGAAAACATTTCAAGAATCTAGAGATTTTGTTCATCAAATTCCTTTTTCTCTTCTGTTCTTTTCCATTATTTGTTTGATTTCATTTATGAGGATGATAATTTTGAGATGAGGGTCTTTCGAAAATAGTATCTCTATCTCTATGAGATAGTGATAATGTTTACGTACGTTTTGCTCTCCCCAGACCCGTATTCCACTTGTTAGTTGTTTTCCTTTCCATTTTCTCATGATGATATTGCATCCCTTTACTTACCTTACAACTAAAGTTTATCAAAGTTATGTTTTTTTAGCTACTTTTCTCCTTTGACTTTAGACTTTAGTCACTTTGTTATTTTCTTTTGGCTTTCTCAACCACTTCCTCCACCTTCATTTTCCCCAATAATTGAACTTGGCATTCATGCATTGGCATGATAGTTCATGTTCTTTTCTCGGTAAAGATTAAAACATGTATAGTTAAACGAGGACCTTCTGTTTGATCATAAATTTTGAAGTTGAAATTTAAAAGTTTGAATTTTGTAGATGCGTTTGGACATGTATTTTACTTGAAAAAGTTAAAAGTTTTATGAGTGGAAGTCCCACTAATCCAAGATAATGGAACTTAGAGAATATTTGAATATCAGATTTTTATTTAAATTTCATGTCTATATAATATTTAAAATAAATTTTGGAAAACTAATCCAAAATCTATTACTAAATACTATCTAAGAGTTTCGCTTCCAGGGCTTTGCTCCAATAATAAGAGCACAACACGTGATACGTAAGATAGATACATGTAATGAGTTTGAACCATATTCAAGTATGTGGAGGAGGACACAAGAATGAATTCATTATCCACACAATTTTGGATAGTGGACTCTTGGCCAAATAGATTTCTCGAATATCAAAATACATTTTAAATGTTCAAAATTTGAAGCACTCTATTTTGGCACAACACATTTGGGAAAACCAAAAGAAAAAAATAAAAAAGATGCACGTCACGTGTTTGAATTTATACCAGACAATAGGCTTAATATATAGGCTATTATCCACCAATTTTTTTATTATACACCATTAACCCTCAGAAATTTTTCGATTATGAAAAATAAATTTTAAATGGTCGAAATTTAAAACGCTATTATGGTAAAATAATTTAGAGGAGACAAAAAGAAAAAAGTTGCAGAATAAAATGGTCCAAAAAAAGTTTAAAGTCGACAGTTCACCACCAACAACTAAAATAGAAAAGCCCTTTTTATCATATTAAGAAATAACCCAAAGTCAGAACTTTTGCCCTACAATTTTCTTTGATTAGAGGATTAAAAAAAATGAAGAATTAATCTATATGGTCGTTTACTAAATCGTTTAAGTTAAAAAAAATTGTCGGCTAATGTATATTGTGCGCCCAATACATACGAATATAATCATATAATATACGTATATATGTATATGGTTGTGGGCGTTGACAAAGTATTCTTTGCTGGAATATCAAGCAATTTGACGATTTTATATTTTGTAAATGTAGAAATTTTGACTTGAAGCAACATATGAGAGTTGTAGATAAAAAAAGTGAAGTATATTTTTAAGCTAGTGCTGACAATTTTGTTTTTGGTACTAGCTAATTTGAATTCCATTTTGATAATTGTAAAATAAAGTTTGAATTCGAAAGCTCTCAATAAAAATAATGGAGCACTTATTATTTCAGAACGAACTTCAAAATACTAGTCAATTTGTAAATTTCCATTTTTAAGAATACTTATCTGGTGCATACAATTATTGACTTAAACAATTCCTTTTAGACCAAAAAAAAAAAACAATTCCTTTTCGGAGAAAACGCCAGCTGAGTCTACGTGTCGAAAATCAATTGGTTTTTCCTATATATTAATTAAAATAAGTTGGAATAGATCCAGAATTTGTCTCCTTCGTAGCACAACTTTTTGTGTTCTCTTCTCTTTTAAATCTTCACATTTGTTATCTCAAACTAGAAGCAATAAAAAGAAAGAAAAAATTATACAAATAAATAACAAAGTTGTAATATGGAGGGAAATATCAAGAATGTTACCAAATATTGGATAGAAGGAGAAATTGAAAGTTTTATTAAGGTATGGTTATTAATTTGTGCATCACTTTGTTATTGCTATTTATCATCTAAAGTTTTTCCAAAAGGTTCATTTAGGCTCTTTTCTTTTCTACCTATAATAATTTTTTTCCTTTATGTACCTCTTAAAATAAACTCTGTTCATCTTTGTGGTAACACTGGTTTTTTCATTTCTTGGCTTTGTAATTTTAAGCTTATTTTACTTGCTTTTGACCAAGGTCCACTTTCTGATCCTTCACTTTCTATTACTAAATTTCTTCTTCTTGCTTGTTTACCCATCAAGATTCAACAAAAATCTAAACTTTATGTGGAAAATGGGGTTAACAGAGGTAAATTTCATCAAAATAGTTATTTTCAAGAAACCCCATCTCTACATTTAGGTCAAAATGTTTCAAATGTACAGAGTGGAAATGATTTTGCAAAAAATGGCCATTTTCAAGAATCCCCATTTCCAAACTCAGATGACAAAAATGAAAACAACCCTTTTCGAAATGGACATTTTAATGAAACCCCATCTCAAAAATCAGTTGAAAAAGGTTCTAGTGTGCCAAAAGGAGAGGATTTCGCAAAAAGTGGCCAAAAACTAAAGTATGGCATAAAGACACTTCTTTTTGCTTTAATTATTAGAGTATATGACTATAGGGATTATATACATCCCTATATCATTATGGTCATATATTGCTTCCACATTTACCTTTCGTTAGAGATTATTCTTGCTCTTATTTCGAGTTTGGTCCGCGGGCTTCTCGGAGTTCAACTCGAACCTCAGTTTAATGAACCATATTTATCAAGCTCGCTTCAAGATTTCTGGGGCCGGCGTTGGAATTTAATTGTCACTGGTATCCTTCGGCCCACCGTATACAAGCCCGTTCTAAGCCTCTCTGCGAACATTTTGGGCCGGAAGTGGGCCCGTATGCCTGCGGTGATGGCTACATTCATCGTTTCGGGCCTAATGCATGAGCTGATATTTTACTATTTGGGCCGGGTTAAGCCCACTTGGGAGATCACTTGGTTCTTTCTGCTACATGGGGTGTGTTTAAACATTGAGAGTTGTGCTAAGAAAGTGATTAACGGTAGGTTTAAGCTGCCACGGATTATCGGGACAATCTTGACCGTTGGATTCGTTATGATTACGGGCTTCTGGCTGTTTCTTCCACAATTATTACGGTGTAATTCTGATGTTCGAGCACTTGCAGAGTATGAAGCAATTGGTGCATTCATTAAGGATGTCACAAGGGCTGTGAAAACAACATTTTCGAGATAATCCATCAAATAGGCGTGTCATTATATTTGAATAAGACAAAATGGACTAAGAACAAGTCATGTACCATAAAGTACATTGTAAAACATTATTTTATTAAAGAACATGAGATTCTTGTTAAGTGAAATGTTTTCAAGGATGTCAACTCCATTTTTATTGAACAAACTTTAAATTTGCTGAAAGGTAACATATATATATTAAATTATACCTGGTATATTTTTTAGTTAGTAAGCTATAAAGTGGCTTATACTGGCAGTAATACGAAGATTCGCCACTTAAAGGTCGTACGAAAGTTTCAGCGAAAGTTATAAATCCCCGACACTAGGCCCAAAGGTGGAGCTAGGTAAGATCAATAGGGTTTGGAAAAAACCTCTTTTGATAAAAATTGCACTGTTTATATCGTTAAAATTATTTTTTTTTTATGTGTATATATAAGACACTGAATTAGGGGTTCGGAAAAAAAAATTCTTTCTACTTTTTTTTATATTTATTTCTTTATATTTTGAGTCTTCTTAGTATAAATTTTGGCTCCGTCATCACTTATGGATTAATTCGTATGCATGTACCATGAAGTACACGTTGTAAAACTTTTATATACAAAGATTTCAAACTCCTAATATAATGTATCTTTTGAATATCATCTTTATGATAAAAAAAAAATATATCAGAGAAATTTAACCATTTATATAAATTTAAAGAAATATATTTTTATAAAAAGGAATTCAATTGAACCTCCTGTTGTACATGTTTCTACCTCAAGCCCACGAGATCCGCCCTATAGATAGCATCATATCCTAATATTAAAGATATTAATAATAAAATTGAAAAAAAATTGCTTGTTTATTTAGATCTCGAGATATATTTTCTACATTTTTTATCATATAGTTATTAATAAGAAAATAAAGATCATTTTGAAATTCCATTAACCTCGACTTAAGCAATATATTATAGAAAAATCATCCTCTTCCAATCAAAGAGCTATTTCACTAATTTTCACGTACAAAAACTAACGAGCCATTGACCGTGCAATAACATGAATTATTTTAATCTTAAAATAACAATTTTAATAAAATAAAATAATATTTGATTGGTTGCATAAGAAAATATAAGTCCTTGCATAATGATGAACCTGCATCAAGTCATGATTGAATTTTTAAAAATATTTTTCTTACATGGACCGGTAATAATACAGGAATTAAATACAAAAACAACAACATACAAGTGAGGTGTGAAAAGGGTAAAATGTATGCAGACCTTACCACTGTCTCGTAGAAACAGAAAAACTATTTCGAAAACCCAATTAATTACATATTATTAGTAATCTTATAGAAGTGGACATGTGACATTAGTAGGACTAACTAGCTTACCATACTTTGCAAATTCTAAAAAAGCAATTAATTCAGTACATGCTTTAGCTTCTGCATTACCCCTCAAAAAAGGTGGAAAAAATAACCAAAAGCTTGTGAAAATTATAAATCCTAATGCTAATGGGCCTGAGATAATTTTAGGAACCAAAACTCTGCCATTCAACAGTTTCTTGATCATAATTTCTAGTGTCAATGCCACTCCATGAATGATAAAGAAGCATGTGACTTCTCCACTTGGCTTTAGTCTTCCAATGTTGTAGAAAATCAGCTCATGCATTAGCCCCGAGACGAAGAACGTCGCGATCACAGCAGGAAGTGGGGCCCACTTCCTGGAGATCCTGTCTGTCATCATTGATCGGATGGGAATGTAAATGGTTGGATGGAGTATGTTGGTTACCATGAGATTCCACCTTTTACCCCAGAAATCTTGAAGTGAGCTAGTCTTGTAAGGCTCATCAAAGGGTGGCTCGAGCTCGACTCGAGCTATGACTCTGATCATGGTGCTAACCATGGTTAGTATGATCTCTAGGGAGAAATAAATGTGGAAACAATATAGAAAGAGAACAATATTTGGATGCAAATGGGATTTATAGCTATACACTCTTATCAAAATGGCTAGGAGTGCAATTTTGGTAACAAGATTTAAAGTTGATTTTGTACTCTTTTGAGTGGTATTAGTTGATGATTTTTGAAACTTTATAGGCAAACAAGCCAAGGGAATGAATGTTGAAAGTGGGGTTGATGACAAAGGGCCTTTACCAAAAGCAAAAAGAAGAAGCTTGAAATTGGCTAGCCATGCAATGAAAAAAGAAGTAATGGCCCCAAGATTGATAGAGTTAAGATAAAGAGGAAGAATGAAAAATAGACAAATTATTGGAATTATAGCCACAAATCTTGATTTACCATTAGGAAAAAATTTGACAATTGTGTGAGAATAACATAAACTTATTAAGACAATAAGCCATACCACTATGAAATTGTGGATTTCTCCTTCCATTAGTTCTTTGTTAATTTCTTCTATTGTTCTACTTCTTGGAAGATGGCTAGACTTTAAAGATACCTTTATTATTTCTAATTAGGATAAATAAAATATATGTTATGATTGTTGACCTAGGGAGGCAGGGAATATTATGTTTTCACATAAGAATAGTCATCATATTATTATTAATAGGGAAATATATAAGATCAAACTTGTATGTAATGACCTCATTTATTCAAAAAAAATTCTGTTGCTATAACAAAATATTGTTATAATATGAAAGTCGATTTTAAAAAATAACTATTATAATAAACGGTTGTTATAAATGATGACTTTATAGAAAAGTCCAACTGCAATGCACAGGATCAAGGCGATCAATGATAATACCAAAAATTTTGACAAATGATGTTTAAGACTTTTATACTTTTATAAAAGATAGTTTCACCTTGTGTAAGTAATATAATTTTAGATATATCTTCAATAAAGAGTATTTAATATCATTATTTAATCTATATGGCTACGCCACAAACAACCATGTCGTCATAAGATTATTAAAATAACCCAACTATATATTCAAATAATGTGACATATGTTTGTTAGTTTAATGTCAAAAAGTTGATCTAAAAAGTCAATGCTCTATAGATAACATCAGATTCCCAGTTTAAGACTTGCAAATTAAAATAGAAAGAATAATTGTTCAATTTATTGCCAATTTTTTTTCCATAAAAAAAAAAATGCTTTCACTATTAAATTGGGGTCCCTAAAAATGAAAGTAATAACACGAGATAGTCGTGGGTAGCACTCCCTTTAATTGTTATATATTTCACTTTTTAAAATTTTGTCAATTTTAGAGTTTTGAAAACGCAATTTGTGAATAAGGTTATGTCCTCCTAAGATGTAGCTAAATAGATAAATCTTATCCATGTTCATGAGTGATAAGTAATAGGTCGAAGCCAACTCAAACTCACATGTGTTTATTTCTATGTATTTTAGTTTCTTAATGAAAATTCTGACTTGACGATGACCTGTGAGGTTAATTTTAATGTTTTAAAGATAATCCTGTCTCTCCATTCCAACTTCCACGTGTCCGCTGTATGCACCACACACAAAATATATGTTCTACCATAAATAGAAAATATGCTCCAATAATTTTATTGGAATTATCCTGCAATTAAAGAACAAACAGAAAAGGGAGATTCACAATTTCGTTGTTGTATGGCCCATCGTATTAATATAATTTTGTAAGTTATATAAATCATAGATGGAAAAAAAAAACAATATAAGAAATAAAATACAATATTTCTTCGATTTTTAATTTATTTTATTACTTTCTTTTAGTTCATTTTGAAAACATATTTTTTTATTTATAATTTTTCATTTTTATTTTTTTACACAATAAATTAAGATAGCAAAATTAAAAAATAAATTGATACTTTTGTTATATATATTTAATTTAAAATTAGTAAGATTATTTTTATGACCCCAATGTAAGTAAAGAACAAACTTACAAATTTGACTGACATTGTTTTTATTGCGCATTACTATTTGGACCCAACTAAAAAGTTAAGAAAAATGTGTTGACTGACATAAAAAGTACTTCATCTTTAATTTATTTATTTCATTTAACATGACATGAAATTTAATACAATAAATAACTTTTTAAAATTTTTAAATTAAAAATAATGTCACATATATAAAAGAAATTCAAATTTTATATTCTGAAATGTGTGATTTTATAAAGATAAAAGCAAAAGATTGTAAAAAAAAATTATTCTTTTTCTAAAATAAACTAAAAATAATACAAAAGAAAAAGAAATTTGAAAAGGGGAGTGCTGATAATAAGGTCTCACTAGACTTTCATGATTAAGAAGAAGATGGGATGAAAACAAAATGAGATGGAGTTGAGATTTGAAGATGTATATTTTTTTTAATCATATTGATATAAAAAAATTATAATTTATATTACTTTTTATATTGTTTTTTAATATCATTTTAAAATTAGTTAAATTAATTCTCGAAAATTATAACATAACAATTAAAAAGGAATAGGGGAATAAATCTAATATTATTGGTTTTTTAAATAATTTGGTTACATTAAATTGAACTTTCAGAAATAGTGTCTCTATCTCTATGAGATAATAGTAAGATCCGTATCTTTGATGAAGACTAATTTAATTATGTGTACCCTACTCCCACCCCCCCCCCCCCCCCCCACCCCCCCCCCCACCTCCCCCTTTTCCCCCAGGCCCCCCTCCCCAATTTTTTTTTTCTTTTTCAAAAAAAATTAAAATATCTCTTTTGTTAAAGCCCTTT
>JAPFFP010000008.1:5690026-5707731 GCA_026153255.1 Solanum medicagineum | reverse complement strand
TGAGGATACTTCTTTTTCATTTGTTCCTCCGCTTCCCAAGTCAACTCCTCTCTATTATTATTGCGCCATAATACTTTGACTGAGGCTACATCCTTGTTGCGAAGTCTCCTGATCTGACGATTGTTAAAGCCATTTTTTTTTTCCAAGAAGAAGAAGAAGAAATGGAAGGGGAGATCCACAACTTCATAGTGGTATGGACTATTGTCTTAATAAGTTTATGTTATTCTCACACAATTGTCAAATTTTTTCCTAATGGAAAATCAAGATTTGTGGCTATAATTCCAATAGTTTGTCTATTTTTCATTCTTCCTCTTTATCTTACCTCCATCAATCTTGGTGGCATTACTTCTTTCTTCATTGCATGGCTAGCCAATTTCAAGATTCTTCTTTTTGCATTTGGTAAAGGACCTTTGTCATCAACCCCACCCCTACCACTTTCAACATTCATTCCTTTAGCTTGTTTGCCTATAAAATTCCAAAAATATTCAACTGGGCGTAATGTTGAATCCACAAAAAAGACCACAAGTTCAACTTTCAATCTTGTTACCAAAATTACACTTTTAGCCATTTTGATAAGGGTGTATAATTATAAACACGAGCTGCATCCAAAATTCCTTCTCTTTTGTTATTGCCTCCACATTTACTTTTTTCTAGAAATCTTACTGACCATGGTTAGCACTACGGTTCGAGTCGCGACTCGGGTCGAGCTCGAACCGCCTTTTGATGAGCCTTACAAGACCAGCTCGCTTCAGGATTTCTGGGGCAAGAGGTGGAACCTCATGGTAACCAATATACTTCGTCCAATCGTCTATGATCCCATCCGGTCGTTGATGGCGGCTCGAATCCCGAGGAAGTGGGCCCCACTTCCCGCGGTGCTCGCGACGTTTTTCGTCTCGGGGATAATGCATGAGCTGATCTTTTACTACATTACGAGGGAGAACCCTAGTTGGGAAGTCACATGCTTTTTCATTATTCATGGAGTGGCTTTGAGTCTTGAAATTATGATCAAGAAATTGTTAAATGACAAATTTTTGGTCCCTAGATTTATTTCTGGTCCATTATCATTGGGGTTCATAATTTTGACCAGTTTTTGGTTGTTCTTTCCACCACTGTTGAAGGGTAAGCCAGATGTTAAAGGATGTACTGAATCTATTGCTTTTTTAGAATTTGTTAGGTATGGTAAACTAGTTAGTCCTCACAATATTACTTGTCCATTCATGTAAGACTAGGTAAATTATTCAAAAATTAAAATATAACAATTTTCTATTTTCAAGAAAGGGTCAAATTTTTATTTTTTTTTTATGTATAGTTACTTGATATTCTAGCTCGATCTATGATTCAATTGAAGGGGGTGTTATTCTCTATCAAGAACGAATCTGAAATCGAAATCTCTAATTAGATATAAAGAATTTGATTTATCTCATGTGTGTTGACTTTTAATGTCAAATGATAGTAGGATAGAAGTGTATTTAACATATGTAAACAAATTTTTGTTATAAAGTTTTTTATAAGGCATCGCTTGTCCATAGATCTTGTTCCAAAAATTTTAAATCATATTTGAAGATTATTATAAAGCATAAATATAAAGAGAGCGCTTTATATTTGATATATACAGCTTACAGAATATTTTAAAGGGGCCAAAATTAAGAATATACGTAAGATGCTTTATAATTTATTTTCCATGTGTCATTATTGTTTGAATAAATTAGTCAAAAATACATCACATATGTAAAAATTCTCCTTTTATAATTAAAAAAAAAAGTATTATTGTCATTGTTGCAGTTCAAAAAGTCAACAATGTATTATTGTCACTAATATTTCTTTATTTCTCAACATATTGCAATATAATAGGATATGGAGAGGAATTAATGAGATCGCTTTACACTAAATTGAATATTTCTGCTTCTAGTCTTGAAAATAAATTTGTTATTGATGCATGACGATTTTTCTTATAAATGAGCCTTACACGATGTGAATTGTGATCAGTCAGGTGAGAGAGATGATTCAAAATTTAGGAGAGAAGAACTAATCATAATTTTCACGCATATAAAATTTGAGATTAGGAACTTGAAAATAAGTCAAAATATTTATTTTAGTGTTTGTTATAAATACTCATCTTTAGTATTACCATTAAATATAACATAATAGAAGTAAAATTAGCCATTTCTAGTATTACCATTAAATATATCATAATAGGAGTAAGATTGGCACTAGAATTGACTTCACATTTATCAAAATGGCTAGAAGTACAATCTTGGTAACAAGAAAGTTGAATTTGTAGCCTTTTTTGTGATTTCAACATCACTAGTTGAATATTTTTGAAACTTTATAGGTAAACAAGCCAAGGGAATGAATGTTGAAAGTTGTATTTCAAGGTGGGGTTGGTGACAAAGGGCTGAAATTGGCTAGCCATGCAATGAAGAAAGAAGTAGTACAACTACAGCCATAAATCTTGATTTGCCTTTAGGAATGAATTTGGCTATGGTGTGAGAATTGCTAAGAAAATAAGCCATACCACTATGAAATTGTGAATTTCCCCTTCCATTTCTTCTTCTTGAAATATGAATGGAATCTAAAGATGTCTTTATTATTAGAATACAATATGATTTTTGACTTAGGAAACATGTGGGGTTGGGGAGAAGTGGAACATTTCACATAAAATAATTAAGGAGTTGTCATCTAAGATACTTTTATTAATTAAGGAAAGATATTTAATTTGTACATGATCAATGAGATCTGGCTGTTTTGGAAAGAGTTATTATATTTATATTTTTCACATGGTTAAGGCAATCTAGTGTTTTGTGAAGAGTTTGGTGAGTAAATTTTGATGGTATAATATTGGTAAATACAATTTCTCAAGTGTTTGAATAAGTGATTTTAAAGTTAAAGTCAAAAGTGAAAACTATCTACTTTTGACTTTTAACTTTTCTTCTACTTTTTTAGACTAAAGTAAAAGACATTCTGTTTATCAAGCACTTTCAAAAATTAAAAAGTGTCTAAAAGTCAAATTCATCTAAAAGTAAGTCTATTCAAACACCCTCTAAACCTTGTTATATTGGAGCGTTTGTCTGAAAATTTATAATGAGGTGTTATATATTGACATTTGATTTTAGATCTTATTTAGTTATTATAAACAAATCTACGGAAAAAAATTAGTTCAAGGATTTGTGTACCAAGAAGAAGAAGAAACGTACCCCTCTGTATTATTTTAGTTGTCATGTACTTTTCGAAAGTCAATTTGATTAATGTTTAAAGTTAAATTAGATTAAATTAATTTGATATTTTAACATAAAAATTTAGATATTCAAAAACTATAAGAAAAATATTATTGATTGCAACTCTTTACATATTAATATAATGAAAAAATATACCTTAAGAGCTATATTAATTCAAATTAATTCTACCACAACACATACATTGAATGATGCAACCCTTAGTCCATCATGAATAAATATTTTTACAAGAGTGGACATGTGATATTGGTAGGACTAATTAATTGACCATACATTATAAATTTAAAGAAAGCAATATATTCAGTACATAATTTAAGCTCTGTGTTACCCCTCAAAAAAGGAGGGAAAAACAACCAAAAACTTGTAAAAATTATAAATGCTAGTGCTAATGGACCTGAAATAATCCTAGGAACCAAAAATTTACCATTCAAAATTTTCTTGATAACAATTTCAAGACTCAAAGCCACTCCGTGAATAAGAAAGAACATCATGGCTTCACCACTTGGTTTCAATCTTCCAATGTAGTAAAAGAACACCTCATGCATTAGCCCCGACACGAAAAACGTGGCAAGCACAGCTGGAATTGGAGCCCACTTTCTTGGGATCCGGTCTGCAACAATATAACGTACAGGATCGTAGACGGTTGGATGAAGTATATTAGTTACCATGAGGTTCCATCTTTTGCCCCAAAAATCCTGGAGTGAGCTAGCTAGGTGAGGATCGTTGATGGGTGACTCGAGCTGGACTCGACCCACCCATCGAACCGCGATGCTAACTATATTCAACATGATCTCTAACATGAAGTAAATGTGTAGGCAATAGAAGAAAAGAATGATTTTCGGATGCAAATAGTCCTTATAGCTATACACCCTAATCAAAATGGCTAGAAGTGCAATCTTGGTAACAAGATTCAAAGTTGAAGTTTTGGCCTTTTTTGTGGTTTCAACATTATCACTAGTGGAATATTTTTGAAATTTTATGGGCAAACAAGCCAAGGGAATGAATATTGAAAGTGGTAAAGGGGGGGTTGATGACAAAGGGCCTTTACCAAAAGCAAAAAGAATGAGCTTGAAAGTGGCTAGTCCTGTAATGAAGAAAGAAGTAGTGCCTCCAAGATTAATGGAAGTAAGATAAAGAGGAAGAATGTAAAATAGACAAACTATTGGAATTATAGCCACAAATCTTGATTTCCCTTTTGGAATGAATTTGGCTATGGTGTGAGAATAACATAAACTTATTAAGACAATAGTCCATACAACAATAAAATTATGGATCTCCCCTTCCATTTCTATGTCTCAATTTCTTCTTATGAGATGACTGAATTAATGTGTTTCATATAGATCGAGATGTGCAGCTTGATTTTTTAATTCATTTCCTAAAAGCATATATTGAAATATGATGGTTTGACAGTGGGGTTAGGTAGAAATGGAATATTTCACATAAAATAACTAAGTAGTTGTCATTTGAGATATGTTTAGTTATTAGGAAAGATATTGCACATGGTCTGAGTTTTTTCTGAAAGATTTGGTTAAGCAATTCTTTTATAATATATATTCTCTTACATTATACAGAGAACCAAGGTTGAAGCAGGCACGTCTCTGTCGATGTGTTTGTTTTAGCCTCCAACTCTCTTTATATATACATATGTATATTCCACTATAAGAGAGCTGAGGTTGAAGCAGGTACGTCTCTGTCGACGTGTCTGCTTTAGCCTCCGAACTCTCTTTATATTCCACTGTACATATATATATATTCCAGTATAAGATAGAGCTGAGGTTGAGGCACGTACATCTGCTTTATCCTCCAACTCCCTGTATATAAACATACATACATATTCCACTTGAGTAGTTTTTTTAACAATATTGCTAAACCAAGAAAGCAAACCACAAGATTCTGGTCAATATCTTATTGCTATTTCATTGAAAATGAACAAACCACTCACATTGCTATTGCTATTGTAGTATATATGTACAACTGAGATTATAAGAAATATACACCAACAGAATTTCGAATACACACCTATACTAAGGGGAAAATCTGGTTCTTGAACTCAATCATATCCAGCTAACGCTTCTTACATATCATCGAGCAATATCAGAATTTCAAATCATTCCAATATGTCTGTCTCCTTGAGGAAGATGAATGAATAAAAAACATTCATATTTAAGATGCATTAGGCAAACAAGGATTCTTTTGATTGAGTTTTTTGTGTGTGAGACCTTGAGTAGATGTATTGAGCAGCCTGCAAGATTGTTCTACCATTAGTTTATAGGTAGAGGGATGCTTCCAGGCAATAAACGAGAACTGGTCACTGTATCGTTCCATTCCTTCCACCAATAGTTGCCAAACTAAGGCTCCTGCACCCGCTTTCCTCTTCTTTGCTGACTCGTAAATCTTGTCATAAACTATTTTCAGAAAAATATTTCTGTCGTATAATCCATTCTTTTGTATACTTGAAGGGAAACCAACTTCTGTGAAAAGAACAGGCTTCTTAAGAATCATTTCAGCTTCACTAATGTGAGAATCCATCCAGCGAGATAGAAATTCTACTCTCACGTTTGAATTTATTCCACCTTTGACCCTGCAAGAGAACGTCTTTTAAGAGAATCGGAGGAAGTCGTAAACCGATGCAAGCTTAAACTTCTACATATGCTACTATAAAAACGTATATGATGTGGGATAAATTTACTCTGCTTGACTAACCAACTGTGGGGGTAAGCATGAACAGAAGTAAAATCGATGTTTTCAATAGCCGAGTTCTCAATGAAGTCCACCCCAAACGATGCAGCCCATTTCCCTGGGTTCAATCCAACATTTCCAGTTTTTTCCACACCATAAAAGCCCTCGAGTCCAACAGTCACAAGATGCTTCTGATCCAAACTTTTGACATATCCAGCCATCTCTTGTATCCACGCCTGTTCACGAAATTACCATTGAAGCTAAAGAAAGAAGGTACTACAATCAGACTCTCTATAACAACATTTCCACTACAACGGCCAAGTTTCTTTAGACCCGAGTTTTTCATGTTATGTTATGTTATAAATTCTCCATAACAACATCTCGGTATAACAGCCGAAAAAATGTCCAGCCAAACAATGTGGTTATAAACAGGTTTGACCATAGATGCAACATGACGAGCAAAAACTGCTTTATGTGCTATCCCAGAACTATTGATATGCAAACTAATTAAAAAGAAAACAAAGTTATAAGTAATCTCTGTAAGATGCTTTATTTTCCTTGCTTCAAAATCACCATCTTTCTAGTGTCACTGAGAGGCCAAATCTCACAGCAGTATAATTCGAAGAAAAACTAACCTGGAGAGCAGCAGCTGATGAACTGGATTCACAGCGAGGCTCATTTATGAGTTCCCACGCAAATATGGCTGGTTCTTCTGAATATTTAACTCCACTTATAGAGTTTTCTCTCGTCACAATAGCCTGTCATGCACAACAAGGAAAAATTTTATGATGTGCTTATAGTCATTGCATGAAAGTAAACAGAAAGAAGTTTCTTAACGGGAAAGCTTCTTCAAAGTGTATTAAATTGTCAAATGTCATAATTTTGGTTAATTTGAACATACCTTGACAAAAGACTTGTAGTATGCTTTGACCGTTGGATTGGTAAAGAATACATCTCTTGATGAAGACACGTTGGCACCTGCATCTTGCGCCCACCTCATATATTGAGCAGTGCCACCATAAGCTTTTAAATTGTTTACAAGACTGAGGATTAAACGAATGTCATGCTTCCTTGCCTCAACAATGACAAAATCTAATCCCTGAAATTGATAGGACGATAAGATTATATCAAAATGTGGGGGGGAAAAGGTGGCAATTTATAAATACTATGTCGCATAAAATTGCCTTACTAAGAAAGGCCAGGAACAATAATTTGTAATAGGCTAGTAAGATGAAGAAACTTACGTGAACATATGCGGCAAGATAATTGTTAGGAATTGCAAATGCACACTATACTATCTGTTTCTTTCTACTGGTGGTATACTAGTCTGTGGTTTTTATTGCTACTTTCTGCAGTGTTCTTATGGAATTGGATCAATTATATAATAAAGACAGAATATAGTGAATTTTGAACAAATACTACATAAAATTCGTATTTTCAACCATCTAGGCGCAATCCGCTGTCCACACAACTAAATTTTTTGGATCTGCAGTAGGTACTCAATACTCGTGAATACTATATGATAGCCATTTGCATTGCTAGATGTAACAAAGTTAAGCTATCAGAAGTGATTCGAGTAATCTTTAGCTGATGTTCATTACCAAACGGTTTAGTCCTTTCAAAGTACTTTTGCACAAAACCTTTTCAGTTTAGATTATGATTTCATAATATGGCAACGATATGACCTAAAGCAGGTCTATCCGTAATGAAGCCTTGTTAGCTTTTAGATGTTCAACTGAATATTCAAAGTTTCAAACCTATTACTCCACCAGCCCCAACCTCTCACCAGTGAGAAGTCGAACAAGGTACACATAAGTTGGTGGATGATTCTTTTTAAAAGGCTGTGTTTGGGGCAGTTTGTACGCACCTCGACTATTCTATGGGTACCTTGAAACTGGTAGCGAGTTATTCCTAGACGGGAAGAAATCACCTTGCAGTTTTTGTAAATTGCCAGATCTCCGTGATTTTCATCTCACTTCATTGGCCACTAGGCTACAACCTTAGTTACTAGTTGATTATCCACTCACCATACAAATTAAGTTATACTACCAATTTGTAGAACACAATATTTAAGTAAAATATGCCTAGCTTATGCAAAGACTCAATCTTTACCATCTATTTTCATTAAACTTCTACTAACAAATAAAGTCATCTCTGTTTCAAGAGACACAAATCAACGTCTCACCCTAAAACACCATAAACTACCGTGAAATTAAAAACTTGCAAATGATTCTCACTTTTTAAAACTAAGAAACAACTCCTTAAAGTGTTCAGTAAGCCACTAAGCTCTCCATTTTAATTTGTTTGTTTTTACTTTCCTTTCTAGTTAGTTTAAAAGAATGCCTCTTCCCCTTTTTCCTGCAACTCTTTGATACTAACTTTCCACCGGACATTTCTAACGCCACAAGATTAAAAAACATTTTAGTACATCCTATATATCTTTAGTCTAAAAACCACAAGATTAAAAATTATTTCTTTACTATCTTAAACCCCGTATCAAGTCAAGACCGGACAAGCAAACAGAAATGAGCGAGCATAAGTTATGTTGCTCAAACTCTTCAAAATTGTTGATGAGTACTAGTCGGATCCTCTAAAAGTAAGTGCATTTTGGAGTATCCAACACGAGTGCAAACACCGTTTTTTGAAGAGTCCGAGCAACGTAGAGTCTATAAGTACTAATCCTTACAAGTGCTATAAAAAACCAACAACAACATTGTATCAGCTCAAGGATGCTACAAAAATCAAACAAAACCCCAAACAATAGAAAAAATTAAAAATCTTGATAATAAAAATACCAACTTTAAAAACTCTTTCATTGAAGACTCCAGGAAGTAGCTGAAGATCATTGGGCCCAGCACCATCACTAAAAGCCCAAGTCCTACAAACACTCAAGCCCATTTCAGCTCCTCTTTTCAACATCTGAGAAACCCTAAATCTTGAAGAGACCCAAATACTTTCCTCCATTAACCAATAAGAATTCCACCCATTAATGTACAATTCTTGAAATGCTAAAGATTGAGTCTTTGGGTTTTCATTCTTGATGAAAAATCTAGTTTTATTAACTCCAACAAAACCCATATGGGGTTGTCTTAGAAAGATTTGTGGGAAGGAGAAATTAAGGTTGTCATTGAAGTTCAAGTACAAAAGGAAAAAAATTGTGAAAATGCCTAAGGCTGGATATAGTTTTTTGTCTCTCCATTGTGTGTCCATTTGAGAGAATTTGTTGGTTTGTTTTGTGTCAAATGTTAGTTATATAGGGGCTTTTATTTTAATCATCCACCGTCTCTAAATTTGGAGTAATTTACTTAAATATTTGATTAATTTAAATTCACGTCAAAAAATTCAATTTTAATGATAGCTTAGCTTCCCCTACTAAAGACGATTCCATTAAATTCATGTCAAAAAGTTCAATTTTAATGGTAGTTTAACTTTTCCTACTAAAGACAATTCCATCCTTAATGTTCCAAATTAAAATCTCATATCAAAAATAGAATACGTGGAAAGAGATATTTTTATAAAAGAATTTTCCCTTTAATATGTCAAAGAAATTTAGATTTTTTTTTGTCTCTTATTTATTTTTGTCACTTAATATAATCTTATGTAATAAGATGTGGCAACATTTTCCAAAATAGAGAAGATTACAAATTGTATAAACGTTTGTAGTGTCTTATTCGGACTTTGGTTTACAGATGTGTTTGTCCTAACCTTATTTTCCTCCCACCTATACAACACACTTTGTGTTTAAATTTGCTAGCACCTTTGATTAGATCATTTTACAAGATTAAATTTAAAAAAATATTTATAAAGGAATTATGTTGAATTAACTACGGCTCTCGATAAACATAATAACATATATACTAGTTAATTAGCTAACATAGCTATAGTTTGAATTAGTTACGACTCTTGACAAACATCTGTAGTTTTATATAACTCGCGCGATTTATACAAACACTGTACGCGAAACAAATTATATCGCGAGATGAACAAACACTGTGAATTGTATAGACGAATCATACAAATGTTACGTACGAATTGTAGAGCGAAATATACAAACAGTATACAAAAACTGTGAATTGTATAACGAATTGTACAAATATATATAAATGTTGTGCGAATTATATAAACAATGTTATACCTATAGTTACAAAATATAACTACCCAAACTATAGTTATGGAGCATAATTAAGATATTTTGGAGTCTGTATATACGAAAATTCTTTCTTTTTTTTTAATGGGCAGTTATATTCTGTGATAGCCCAACTATCTCTGTGGCCCAATCTTGTATGGGCACTTGGCCCATGTTTTCCGCTATCCAGGCCCAGAACTATCACCGGAAACTTCAGTTCTTTGAGGCAATACATCAAACAGATAGTGATCATAAGCAAAACAGTCCATAAAAATCAGAACATCTCAGAAGAAACAGTGAAATTGGTAAGACTTTTGCTATTTCTCAGCTATTCTGTTTATTGTTAGTCTCCATATATCTATCAATAAATCGTTTATCATTCTGCCTAATAAGTTAAAACACAAGGTGATTACTTCAAGTTGTAATCTTTTTTCGAGGAATTTTAGTAGCTCAGTTGATTTACTACGTTAAACTTTCATCTATGTTATTGCCGAGGGTTCGATTAGCCACTTGTAATCATCCCCACTCCTCACCCCAACCCCCAAGTTTTTTTAAAGAAAAGTTGTAATCTTTAATGGGTGTTGTTAGAATGAACATTTCGAGTTTGGTTCTTTGGACTGAAATGGATGCTACATTTTTTAGTTTTTTGGTTAGTGGATGTTATGAAAGTTATCAGTTTGGATTTGGTTCATTGATTTTTGATGTTATCTTTGTTCCCATTTCATGGGACAGTGTTTGACTGTGCATAGACTTTAAGAAAGATAGACTTTTAAGATAATCCATAGACATGTGTGTGAAATAGTACTTCAAGTTGTAATCTTTGGTGAGTGTCGAAAAAATAAACATTTCGAATTTGGTGCTCTGGTCTATAATGGTGTTATAAAGTTTAACATTTTGAGTTTGTTTTTCTTTTTGTTCAATTGGAGTTATGAAAGTTATCATTTTGGAATTGGTTCTATGATTTTTGATGCTCCGTATCCTCCACTTGGTTTTGCGTACATCCTACCCTCGCTAGACCAATTTATAACATTTTGTATGGCTATCACTCATCTAAGGAAAAATGGAAAAATTTAAAGTTGACCTTTTTTTAAAAATATAGAAAGTTGTCGTTTTGAAGTTGCCTTTTATATGGATTTTGGAAGCATCACAAGGTGATTTTTATACTCTTTTAGCATTGGAGCTTGGCTGTTGATATAGAATCTGATAGATATCCTTATACTGATGTAGTGGTTATGGAATGAGTATCACCTTCACTTGTTTCCTTTTGCATTATGCACTTCCACTTTTTTCGTTTGATTCATAGGCAAGTTTGAGATTAGTTTTATGGGATGATTGTGGAAGTTCGGCTGAAACATTAAGGGGACAGGTTGAGTGATTCTGTGCTGTATGTGGGAGAGGTAGGGGGCTAGCCTCGTCCCCTCCCCTCCAATTAGTAGCAGTTAGTAATCGCTCAGTTTCTTATTCTTATATGTGTGGTACTAGCTGTTGTTTCTGCTTTGTATCTTGCTATTTTGCTGTAGTATTTTCCTTGCTTTTAAAACTTTTGTTTAAGCCGTTGGTCTATAGAAAAAAATCTCTCTACCCCACAAAGGTAGGGTTAAGGTCTGCCGATATTTTACTCTCCCCAGACCACCACACTTGTGAGGGACTACACTTGGTATATTTTTGTTATTAAGGGGACGGGTAAGGATCATTTGTTGCCGTATGTAAGGTAAGAATATTTCCATGACAAGGTAAGTTTATTTTCAGGGCCGACAGCAGAGGAAAATTCTCATAGACATTCAAGTCTAAACAAGTAGTAAGACTTTACCTCATAAGATCGATCATATACTTTTGGAGAATAGGCCTGTTAAATGCTACATTACAATAGACATGTGAGCATTGTCTTTGAAAAATAAGCATGATCGCTCTAATATAAATTGGTATACGACATGTGATTATAGGCCGTATCTCAAGGGCGCTAATTTAGATTGCTTCTCCTGTTCAGAAATTTGACTCAATGAAGTATATACCTGTCAAACAAACTTGCTGACAGTTTTGAATGTCATAGAATTACAGTGTCTACTATTTCACTTATAATTGAAGGATACAATGTGTAATGGCTGTTAAGATTTAGCAGATTCTCCATTCATTTTACCAACTTATCTTGTTGAATCTCCTAATACATGGATATGAAACAGGGAACGTGGATGCGTCGCCTTTAGATCCTTCTACAACTCTTTGCCCTGTTCCGTTTGCATATTCTACCTCCTTAAACTGCTTTTGGACGTGCTAATTTGTCGACGACTTATTGTAGGTTCAAAATGCAGAGCTTGAGATCATCTATTTTGAAGTATGTGCGGGTTAAGCTTCCATTGCAAGTAGCATCATCTCAAGCTGAAGGCAGGAGTTCTTTAAATATACTCAATTTGCAAATACGCACCTGTAGCAGTTCTGGTGCCACCAATCAGGATCAGATAAAGGAACAAGTGCTTAACCTGGTGAAGAAATTTGACAAGATTGATGCAACCAAGGTACAACTCATCTATTTTTTGTTATCAAGAGTCCTTTTCAAGTTTTCTTATCAGTACTTTTACCAGGTTCATCTCAAACTAGTTTCGACGTGAAGCATAAGTTTATGTGTACAGATTACTAAAACTGCAACAAAAATAGTATCTAGGAACTCATAACCTTAAATATACTCCCTCCCTTTTAGTTCATTTAAAAAAGAATGTCTCTTTCCTTTTCATTTTTCGCAACTCTTTTGTTTCTACTGTCCATATGTGAAGACATTTAGGTTCATAGTACATGCCTTTAGTTTAGACCATAATATTCAAAAGTCCTCCTTTACTTTAAACTCCATATCAAGTCAAAACCAGACAAACAAATTGAGACTGAGGGAGTAATAGGTTCAATACTAAGAACCTTACACCTTAAAAGTTGAACCAATTAGAGTTTAAATTTCTAGATTTGCCTATGCTGGTGATCTATATCAATTTAAGCATGTTGTGACAAAAGATGAATAAGATAGTGGATATTACAGCTGAATCCTAAATCTTTTTATAGGTCACTGAGAGTGCTGATTTCCAGAAGGACTTGAGCCTAGACAGCTTAGATAGAGTGGAACTTGTCATGGCTTTTGAACAAGAATTCTCGATTGAGATACCTGATGAAGAGGCAGACAAGCTTAAATGTTGTGCCGATGTTGCTCAGTATATCATTTCTGGAGCTGAGAAGAAAGCTCAGGAGAGTTCGTAGAGTAACTTATTAGTTATCCTGAGAAGAGGATATCATGTCATTGGAATTGACAAGGTTTCTTTTGGAACATTTCTCTTGGATAGTCCTTTTGGTTTGATAAGTCGTTGAATCCCAGGATTGCATCGTCCTCAACTTCTCTAGCTCGTCTTTTAGTTTTCTTTGATCGGTGTGAATGATTGCTACATTTATGCAACCCCAGATTTTAGTTATTGATTCTTCAGTGAATACAACTTCTGCTGTTACTTTTATATATTGAAAGTTTGTGCATCTGGTATGACTATGAAAGACTACTCATATTCTCTGTGGAAATACATGTGCCTGTTACACATCATTCATACAAGAAACTTATATTTACAGCTCTCTATCACACACACACACTCATAAACTCGTCGTGGGAGGAAGCAAACGACAAATTGTGGGCTAATACCAGCAGGTTATGTTTCAAACTTCATCAAACGACTCAATGTTTGTGACTGATCAAAGCGCCAACAGATTTGAGTCGTTGGATGTGCAGAAATTTTGACCTCCTGATTATATGACAACAACTTTCTTACTGCACCTTTGTGTAACTTTAGGGGTCAAATGAATTGTATGTGTCGTGTAAGTACGAATGCCTTCACTGTTAGCGATTAGCTCGAGTCCTTTGTGTTTTCCTCTAAAAGCATGTTCACAAATGGTGTTTCTTGGCAGATGAAGGACTTTAACAAGACATGTTTTTTCCAAGTTTGGAATCGCATGAAGATGAGAAGGAAGATCAATAAGGAAATCTCCATCTTCATCTGTAGTGTTTCTTGCCCATGATCTTCTTGTTTTTCCACTTGATCCACAAAATACACCTACTGATGCACCTGAAATATGTTGTCACGTGTTAGATTAGTAGTCGAGGCGAGCCTTAGTGTAAAAGGTAAAGTCCTTCTATGATCAGGACATCAGATTCGAGCTATAAAAACAGCTAATAAAGTTATTGACATGTGATTATGGGGTCTAAGGTTCGAGCTGTGGAAACAGCTTTTTGCAAAAATAAAGAGAAAGGTTGTGTACAATAAACTCTTATGGTTCAGATCTTTCACATTTAAGAAGAGCTTTGCGCCCGGCCCCGGAGCTGTCTTTTTTTCAAAAAAAAAAGAAGTATGAGGTCAATAGCGATTGTTCCATCAAAAATCAATAATATTAAGCATGGCAGAAACAGAGACGGAGCTAGAATTTTAAGTTTTTGGATTCTAGATTCTAAAAAATACAGCCACTACCTTTCTTGATATTTATACGTATTAAGTCAATTTAAAGATTTAGGTCAAAATTACTAATTTTGCGAAATAAGTTGCGTTGTGGCTCCACTCCATCCCTGTGCAAATATTACTTCAATCAATTATACCTCAATTTCAAATTAATTGTATTTTACTACACAAATAATCAGTCAATTATACCTCAATTCTAAATTACTCAAACTTTACTATATTAAATTTTGGACCCATATTTTAAAAAAAAAAGCAACAATTAAAAAAATTTGGTGAGCTTATTTTATGTCAATTTACCATCTTTTGGTTCCAATAACACTATCATTTTGGTAGAACAGAAATTTGATGGAAGTGTTTAATGAAAGCAACTTATCTTTATTAATATACAAACAGGTCCATTAAGTTTTCAAAATTTAATATTCAAACCCACTTTTATTAAAAATATTTTTTTTCTCTTTTTTGTTTTCTTTAAATTTTCTTTTAGATACATTGAATAAATAAATGCAATATCTATCTCATAAAGTAACTGTTTAAACTTTAAAGAATTAGAAGCGGTTCTAAATTAAATGTATCCTATTTCCATTGATGGATCAAGTTTAACATTAAACTGAGTTCATATTAATTAACTTAAGACTTAATAAACACAAATTAATGTTTAATTTCATCTTATTTATTTTCAATTTAACTGTTCAAAACTACATAAATCAGCTAATACTATAAAATTCACGTAAAAACAGATTTTGAATTTAAAAAATAATAGTTTGGCTTCAAACAATTACATATAATATGTTTTAGAATACTTTTAATTTGCCTTATATGGCACAAATCTGAATTAATTAATTAGATTGATGGTTTTGAATAACGAATTTTTTAAAAGAAATCTATGCTATAAAACATGCTTAAGTTTTCTTTAATTACTAGACATCTCTTATACTTTTCTTAAGAAAAAAATAGCAACAGAATAATTCTGTAGCTATAACAACTACAATAATATACTCGTGAACCTCATAAATGAGCGTAAAGAGGAAGTTGTGTATATAGCAACCTCATAAATGAGCGTAAAGAGGAAGTTGTGTATATAGCATTATGCTTATCTCGTGAGAATAGAAAGGTTGTTTCTGATAGACAAAATAATTTTGTAACTAAACAGTAAAATCTATCGTCAATGTATCCAAATTAGATAGCACAACAAGGTGCACACCCATTATGAGTCCTTTTATGACAGATTATCAAAAAAAAGTTTCAATAACACAAACAACAACGACATACTCAGTGGAATCCCACAAGTGGAGTCTGGGAAGGGTAAAATGTACACAGACCTTACCACTACCTCATAGAGGTAGAGAGGTTGTAGCTAGGAAACCCTCGTCTCAATAACACAAAACGGTTTCAAAATAAATAAAAAAAGTGTGTACCCTCGATGAGCTCTTTAACAACAGATTAACAACGAATAAAAGAAAACGTACCTTGGATAGGTCTTGAACGAAGTTCAAGATTATCATCCTTGATAATATTGTTACAACCATGATCATGATCTTCATGACAAACAAGTTTTCCACGAATAAAAACAGTAGAAAGCTTATCTTCTCCATAACCAGCCACTTTTATCATATCATCTCTCATAGAAATTGATTCAACTATAGAAACTCCTCTAATTTCAACAATAAAAAATAAAAACAAAAAAAACATCATTTGTTTCCTTAAAATTTTATTCATGAACAAAAAATCCATGATCTTTGTGTTGTTGTTGTTGTTTGTTGTTAAATGAAAAAATAAATAAAGAAACCTTTGTATCAAAGAAAGATTTTCTAATTTTTTTTATAAGATGGAATGAAGAGAAAATGAAACTTTACCATATATTTGGTTTTATATATAAGCAAAATATTGCATGGTTTATGTGAAGTACTATTTAATTACTGTTATTACATTTATAACCTTGAGGGTTCCTTAATTAAAAAAGAAACTGAAATTTTAATATAGGCTTTATAATTAATTAAGATGGTTCAATGCATTTATACTCTATTAAAATTAACTCATTAATATTTTTTTTTCGTGTTAATGTCTCTCAAAAGTTAAAAGTATAGTTTGAGATTTTAATTCTTATTACAATTTAGTGAATACATTTTACATAGACAATTAGAGAGTATATTTTATCAGTTATTAGTGCAAATTATTGTTATTGAGCAAAGCCTAAATTTGATCTGATGGTGTAAAATTTCTATATACTGTTGATGTATAAATTGTTAATAAATATTTGTTTCTTAATTTGACGATCCAAATTTTTTTTTATTTGCTAATTATTGTTATTAAGTAAAGTCTAAATTTGACCTAATGGTGTAAAATATCTATATATTGTCGATAAATAAATTATTGTTAAATATTTATTTCCTTAATTTGACAATCCAATTATGTTTGTGTTTTTCAATTTACAAATTATTGTTATTGAGCAAAGTCTAAATTTGATCTGATGGTGTAAACTATCTATATACTGTCGATGTATGAATTATTAATAAATATTTGTTTCCTTAATTTCACGATCCAAATTATTTTTGTTTTTTTCAATTTTCTTTTATTGACAAATTAATAGGAGTAATATAAACTTAATTTCAAAAATGAAAAGTAAAATATTGAACTAATATTAGATAGAAAAAAGGCAAGGGCATTTTAGTCCATTTGTAAGAAATAATAGTAGTTGACATATCCATAAGGTAGAGTTAAAATAGTGAAATCATTATTTTGACAAGATGGAAGAAAATATTGGAAGGTTAACTATCAAGTTGGTAGCCTAATTCTATCACTTTATATATAAAAATTTCATTATTATTCACAAGAAAATATTAAATTAAGGTGTAGAAAGCTTTAAAGCCCCACCAAGTGTTAATATGTCTTCAACTATATATCTATATTGAGCTCTTTGCAGTCAAGCAAAGCAAAGCAAAATCTTATATTACTTGCTAAAGAATTTTTGAGTCAAGCCTAACTCAACCATATTCTTTAATTTTATATCTACATATTTTGAACAATAATATGTAACCCCCCCAAAAAATAAATCCATTGAAAACTTTAGGTTACTTTGCATCATAAAACTTCTTTAAGATATATGAGACCAATTATTGTTGAACAAATTCCATAAATTTGAATTTGAGCCTATCTTAGAGTATTCAACTTCTTAAGCTTTTACCAAAACAGGTTGCG
>JAPFFP010000008.1:5654028-5682016 GCA_026153255.1 Solanum medicagineum | reverse complement strand
AGAAAATAAAGTAAAGAGAACGTGGAGCGGAGAGGAAATCGGCCAGAATGTAGGTAGGGGGGGGGGGGGGGGGAGGGTGTGTCAAGGATTTAGGGGAAAAAATGCCCATGTTTGCTACACATAAGTAAGGGTATGGTCACACGATTGTTTTGAACACAACAACATTCCCAGTGTTAACGCACAAGGGTATGGGGAGGTAGAGTGAAAGCAAATCTTGCCCCTACTTCATAGATATAGACACTTTACTCCTACATGTTTGTTTGAATATGTTTTCTATATTGAGCTTTCCACGAGTACTGAAATTTGAGTGAGTTTGTGCACAAAGGATGTGGCCTAATGGTTAATCAAATGGATGACAAAAAAACATTATGTGATTTCTTCCCATATGTTCTAGCCTTGGTGGACAGAATTACCTGCTATTTGTTGTGGATGGGATATGGTAGGTATCTTATGGAATTAGTCGAGGTGCGAAAGCTAGCTAGATGCCATGATTATCAAAAAATAAATAAGATGAATAGGTGTTTTATCTGTGTGTAATTACTTAATATTGGAACAGACGAGTCTACTTAGAGTGGGGAGCGTGTCAAGGATTTAGGAAAAAAGATACCACATATTTGTTACAAATAAATAAGGGTATGCACAACCATGAGTGGAGCTAGGGTATTGCAATGGGGTTCTTCAAAAAATTATTTGGTATAACAGGGCCAAAATTACTACTTTCATGAATATATAGTAGATGTTGAATACCTTGGCCTTCTTTTTATGTTTACTTTTTGTATATTTTGAATTTCCTTTGCGAAAACTCTGCTTCCGCTATAGCAGTGTAACATGTATATTACATAAAATTTGGCCAACCATGGTTAGTTAATGTCTCAATTGTGACTAGGCTTCCTCCCAGAGTTATCTTTCTGTTTGGAGCAAAGACATGGTGCGGATGGGTTTCTTCAGAGTCTTCATATTGTCCATCCCAACTAGTTTGGAATTCAAACGTAGTTGATAGATGCTAGTAGTTTCTCTAAGTGTTTGCCAGAGTTTGTGGGTACCTTTGGGTTTTTCAGACATTGAAGCATTATGTCCTTAGTTCTGTTTAAGGCAATTGGCAAGGGGTGGACATAATCTAGGTTTCTCTTATGTGGAGATTGGTGTGTTTGAGTTTGATGGTGTTTATCCAAGAGTGCAGTAACCGTAAGGAGATGGTAGTGGTTTCTTGCTGTAGTTGCAAAATTCAAAACGTCGTGGATATAGGAAGCCAATCACGTGTGCCTGTTTCTTACGCTATCTGCTAAGTGATTAATAAAATTGTATGGCAAAAGCGACCAATTTTTGGGCTTCGACCAGAAGAGTGGACTACTTGGTCACTCAACAATGTGGAGTTGCATATGTGTAAATATTTGGAGAATTGATTATTAAAGTTGATGTTTTGATCGAACTAGGCTTTTTTATCCTGTAGGACTCCTTTGATAAAAATAGATTCACGTTTTCCTATAGACAATAAAGTAAGCTATGCTTGGTAGAAGATGTTTGACACACATAGGTAGCATTGCATCAGTATACTATCCTTCCGATGCCCAAATACATTATCCTTTCTCCCTCCAAGATCAATATTTCTTGCCACCCTATACTTCACTATTTTTTTTCTTATATTCATCCCTTGCTTCTCTAACATTTTGGTTATCTTTTTTATCCTTGTTTTCCTGATTATGTTGCCATTTGCTAAACACAGCGATTTTCCACACCTGTAATTTGTCTTGATCTTATATTGATTTTGTGCGTCAATTAGTTCCTTCTTTCCTTTGTTTTGATTATCTGAGACCTGAGCAAGGATAGAATAATGGAACGATGAGGAATATAGGCAGTATTGTGTTGCCTAGAGAAGCTAAGGCTTGCTGAATTAAAGATTACATTTGTTGATCTGTGACATGTCTTTTTGATATAGATGAAGATTTTTAATTTTTTTTTTGATAAAGTTGATCTGTAACGTGTCTTTGAGAAGCAAATATAACCCCTTTATACTTCTCCAAAATATTCAACTTCGCCCCTGCAGAAAGTTGTTTAATCGGTTCATAAATTAACTTAGAATCGTTCTGGCTTTATTGATGAATGCAATTATTTCATGAGCATGACTGATTTCAACTTTGTGAAGGCTGATGCATTTAGGAGATGAAAGAGGTAAAGTGTGTTACACCAACCTTAAAATTTAGGATGTGCTCGTTGCTGCCTGCTGAATTGATTTGATTTGCTCTATTTTGTTTCCAAAATATTTAATTGAGCATCTTAATCACGTTTATGATATCAGTTAGATGCTTGCTGAGACCACACTTTGGTAGCTAGTGCCGACTGAAATTTTCTTGCCGAAAGCATTCAATGTGTGTTAATTCATGAAAGATATTGTCTCTGATGCATTCTTTTGCTTTATCCATTGTGCAAAATTGGGCATAAGACTCTGACTATGGAAATTATGTTTATGTGCAGGAGTATAATGTTCGGGCTTGCTCCAGCAATGACAAGAATCATTTCATTGCTAGATTTGCTTCAGGCTTACCTAAATTTTCAAAAAAGAAAAATGACAGTAAATGGACTTTACAAAAAGAAGGTTTGCAAGGACGTCAAGTTACAGATGCTTTGCGGGTACGAAATATTTAGTGGTATCATCCGTGTTGCGTCAATTGCACATGTGTGTCTGTGTATGTATTTCCACTTTTTATAATTGAAAATTGTAAGGTCTCCTTGTGCTTATTTTAATTATATTATATATGCATGTGTGAGAATCTGCTCGATGTAAAAGGATACCATACACCCTATTCCGCGAAGCTTCCTATGCATAAGCCTGAGAAATATAATTAGATTAGATAGGAGGTTTCAAATTCTAGTTATCAAATTATGCAACTATTGATGTCTGTTGTTCCTTCTTGTCAAACTGTGATCTTTAGTGTCGGGTCTTATATGTTCATTTATGACCTTTATTTTCTATGAAATTGCAGGAGAAGTACAAGAATAAACCATGGCTATTAGAAGATGAAACTGGTCAATTTCAGTACCATGGTCATCTTGAGGGATCACAGTCAGCACAATATTATTTACTGATGATGCAGGGTGAAGAGTTATTTGCTATCCCTGCTGGTTCTTGGTATGCATCTTAGTTTTTATTGTTTCTGCAGCTTTGACATCATAAATATTCTTTTAAATCTTGGATTTGCATCTATTCCTTTTCTTTTTTTCTTTTTAAATTAGGTATAACTTCAGCAAAGTAGCCCAATATAAGCAACTTACTCTGGAGGAAGCAGAAGAGAAAATGAAAAACCGAAGAAAAACAGCAGATGGGTACCAGAGATGGATGATGAAAGCAGCAAATAATGGACCTGCTGCCTTCGGTGAAGTAGAAAGATTTGATGACAAAGAAAGTGGATCTGGTGGGACAAGGGGACGTAAGAAAACTTCTGGTGATGACGATGAAGGCAATGCGTCAGACCATGGGGATGAAGATGAGGAAGAGGAGACTGCTAGGAAAAACAGGTTGGGGCTCAACAAAAGAGACGATGATGATGAAGAGGGTCCTAGAGGGGGCGATCTTGACCTTGATGATGATGATATTGAAAAAGGTAAAGACTTTCTTCTTCCTAGAATGCTTTGCAGATTGACTGACTGACTATGGCCTGTATCTTCATTCTAAATGGTTGGAAACCTCAATATCCTTCCCGTCTAGCTCTCAGCTAGCATAATAGAGCTCTCCTGGGATTTTTCTCATTGAAATCATTGTTTGAAACAGGTTGCATCTTTTTCTTGTAAATTGATGTCCACGAATTACCGCAGTTCACAATTATCTATTCTCTTTTCCTGGTTTTAAGAACTTGAAATGGCTTCTAACAGAAAAAAGTCTACAATTGCTGTTTTGTCACTCAAAAGTGGGACTTTGTTCATCTTTGGTTCTGTTTTTTCTTTTCTGAGTGCATTAGGTTGTTTCTGCACCATTTGATCAGCTCTGCTGTCAGATTTCTTTTGTTTCTGCTGAAGGGCTCTCCCTTTTTTCCAGGGGACGACTGGGAGCATGAGGAGATTTTTACAGATGATGATGAAGCTGTTGGGAATGATCCTGAGGAGAGGGAGGATTTGGCTCCTGAAATTCCTGCTCCTCCAGAGATAAAGCAGGTTTGTTATTTGTGGATTTTAAAATTCTGCTAGTGAATAACTCCACATCATGCTGCACCCAGCAGGATTATGTAACATGTATTTGGGCTATAAATTTTATTGGGCTATAATCTCTTTTCTGGCCTTGAGCATGTTTTTATTTCCTGTAAGATGTAAGGAGTCTTACCCAGCATGGATTAAAGTGTAAACAGACGTACCTCTGTTGTGATGCATGCAGAAGTGGATAAAACTTGCTTTTAATGGACCATTTTACTTGTTTGTGGTCTGTAAATTTTGGGGTATAAGATTTTGTTTCTAGGAGGAGCTCCACCTTTATATGTAAACGAGATTGTACCTGTGAATAGTACGTGTAACTTGCACACAGATTCTGTAGGACTATTCATTAAGAAAGTGGTTTCAGTTTTATTTTCTACTTTGTGCATTAACACTCTTTCTCTACTTATGGATGTGGACTCTCATATAATAACTTTTGTCCCCCCCTTTCGTGTGACCCAGGATGAAGATGACGAGGAGGAAGGTGAAGAAGAGGGAGGTGGTTTAAGCAAATCTGGAAAAGAGTTGAAAAAGTTGCTTGGAAAAGCCAATGGATTGAATGAATCAGATGCTGAGGATGACGATGATGATGATGATGTAAGTTTTGATTCATTATTGGTTGCCATGTGAAGGTTTCTTTTACTTTTTGCGTTAGATGGGTACAGAACTATTTCTTCTTTTTGTATTAGGGGTGAATAAGCAGGCTCTTAAACTTCTCATAAAGTGACATCTAGGCCCTTACACTATTTTCCTCATCCCAGTTTGGAATGGTCTAAGTTGGTAGCTTCCTCCATTTGTTTATTTTGACATCTAGTAGTTTTGTTTTGTCGATCCATGGTTTGTTCTCTCTCTAAGGTGGTTTTTCCCTTCCGCCTTTATCAGACAGAAGAAGATATTTCACCTGTATTAGCTCCTAAGCCGAAGGAAGCTCCTAAAGAAGAACCGGTTGAGACCAGCAGTCCTTTGAAACCAGCTGCTTCCGGATCCAACCGTGGAACTCCAACTTCAAAATCAACTAAGACTAAAAGGAAAGCCAATGGAGATGAGTCAAAACCAACTAATGGTGCTCCCTTGAAAAAAGTGAAAACAGAGACGGTAAGTGATTACTATGATGTGGTACTTTGCATTAAAATAAGATGCTACCTAGGCATATCAAGTAATCAAGTTTCACACTCAGCCAGAAAACCGTTTAACTATGATTTTGAGACTACTATTAATCCAACTTCTTGATTTTCTAAGGAGTGATTAATCCTTTCTCTTACCATATTATTGCTGTTCTTCTTCTCTTCACCCGTGCAGGATGCCAAACCTGGGAAAGACGAAACTCCATCTACTGCAAAGAGCAGTGTTCTTCCAAAGGGTGCATCACCCTCTTCCAAAGTTGCTCCAAGTGCTGCGACAGGTCCTGTTACTGAAGATGAAATTAGAGCTGTTCTATTGCAGAGAAAACCAGTGACCACACAGGATCTTGTCAGCCAATTTAAATCTCGTTTGAAATGTAAAGAGGTATGGCAAGGCTAGTCTGTCGAGATACATTTGACCATTGTGGCTCACTCACATATAGTTTAGGCTTGTAAATGCAGGGAAAACCTGTTATAAAAGATTTACTTGAGATTCTTGTTGCTGACCATATGTTTCATAGCATCTGAAAAAATGTTGCACTGCATGTTGGCCAAGTCTTAGAACTTCTTTTTATTTCTCGTGGGTTCATCTTAACCTTACGTGACTGCCTTAATTATATTGTTGCAGGATAAGGCTGCTTTTGCTGAAGTATTGAGGAAGATCTCTAAGATACAGAAGACTACTTCAGGAAGTAGCTATGTCGTGTTACGAGAGAGGTGAATGTTTATTTTAGATGTCTATGTTTTTCGCATGTTGGCCACTCCATGATTATGTAGTTTATAAGTTGTAATATCTCCCTCTTCTGTGTTTTGACAGGACAAATCAGTAGAACAAGCCAAGATAGCATTGGCTCTCATATTGGTCGACATCTGGAGAACGTAATGGGTTGGAAAAGAAACTGAACTTCATGTTTTGTTCGACGTTTAAACCTTATACAATGAGCAAGCTTTGCTTTGTTTATAACAGTCTCGAAAGATTGTTGTGGTTGACAAATGAGCAAAAAAGGGGCAATAAATTTGTGGCAAGAGTTGGATAAACTTATAGGTAGATGTTTTTTTCTAGCCAAAAATGTGACGTGAATCAAGTTTGTTAGGATAGAAATTATGTTACATAACAATAACTTTATACAAGTGTTTGTTGAACTGCATCTCATACCCTTTATATTGAAAAAAAAATTGCAAATTTTGTTTATAAATAAATTGGCTCTCTTTTTTTTGTTTACTAAAAATGGTTCTCCTGTCGATATGGATGCATTAAAAATTTCGTGCCATGCACGAGTCAAAAATTTTGTGCCATTTTATCCATTGTCTTCTTCTCAACCTCTCCTCAATTGTTGAATTAGGTTATCAAACTTCACCTTATCGGAACCCCATTGCAAAAAGTCAGGTCGAAAGCAAATGAATTTCCTGGCTTGGACAATAAAAAAAGTCTATGAATCTCATCTTAGAAAATGAGTTTAAAGTTTTGTAACTACACCAGTAAAATCGGATAACAAAACAACATATTTCACAGTTGTGGTTCTTTCATCACGTAGATTGATTCTTCGAGCAAAAGAGAGGATAGAAAATTACTCTTACAAACAGAACGCACACGAACACACACATTCATCTCCTGTTTTACAATTTTATGATAAAACTGCTTTTAAGTTATTAGAAGGTAATTTATTTCATAAGAAAATAGTTGGGGAGAGAGGGGTTTAATAAGATCTCTGTGAAGTTTTGTCTATTTTCTCATTTTATTCACTTTAAATTATTAATTCAATTTATATTTCTGACTAAAGATATCTCCTCATTTTCGAATATTAATTTTCACGTAAAAATAATTTTTTTTTAAATACGCGTAAACTTTAACCAAAATAAATTAGGTGATTCATTCTATATGTCCGACCTTGATGGATAAAGTTACTTAATAGTTGTTACTAGTGGAAGATAATAAATATTTCACAAAATTAATTAATATGGATGGAAATGAGCCCAAACACCATGATCATTAAAAAAAAAAAGAGAAAAATTTCAAGTCTAATGATCCCTTTCCTAAAACTTAACACCAACCCCTTGTTTAGATAATTGTTATCCGTTATATTATTTTATACCGTTAGTTTAAATATTATATTTATGTTGTGATTGTTACTTAAACTCTATTTTATTATATTGTATTGTCAATGATAAAAAAGACTTAATTTTGTATAATGATTTGATTTAGCATGATTTGCATCGTTATTTTAACTTTTTCGTCTTATTTTATCTTTATCTAATTATTAATATTTTGTCTATTATTCTATATTTTTATCATGGATCTACCTATATCTTGCTTTTTTCTTTTAGATTATCATTTAAAATGTGAATAACGTAAAATGATATAGTCTTTAATGCGATACTTTATCATAACACAACACATTACAATATCATACGATATAATATGTTATCAATAATAAAATAATAACTACAAAGTGCTAATAGTTGTGGACTTGTGGTAACCCCATTCTTCTTCACTCTAGCTCTTAAACCCTAGCATTTCTACACGGCTCTCCACGCCGATTCTCTCAGCCTCCATCAATGGAAGATGTATGTGAAGGCAAAGATTTCTCTTTCCCCAATCAAGAACAAATAGTCCTTCAATGGTGGGAGCAAGTCAAAGCATTCGAAACTCAACTAGAAAAGACCAAAAATCAACCCGAATACATCTTCTACGATGGCCCTCCATTTGCAACAGGTTTACCTCACTACGGACACATATTAGCTGGTACAATCAAAGATATTGTGACCCGGTATCAATCAATGACGGGTCATCATGTGACCCGAAGATTCGGGTGGGATTGTCATGGATTACCAGTTGAACATGAAATTGATGAGAAACTTGAGATTAAGACCAAACAACAAGTGATTGATTTGGGGATTGATAAGTATAATGAGGAATGTAGGTCTATTGTGACAAGGTATGTTGGTGAATGGGAGAAAACTGTGGTGAGAATGGGAAGATGGATTGATTTTAAGAATGGATATAAGACCATGGATTTGAAGTTTATGGAGAGTGTTTGGTGGGTTTTTGCTCAGCTCTTTCAAAAGGGTCTTGTTTATAGAGGCTTCAAGGTTTGTCCTTTTTTCCTGATTATTCAACTTGTTGTGTAATTCAAGCTGATGTTTAATTAAAAGTAGTATGACAACAACAACACACTGTACGTAATGCTTACCCTTACCTTAGAGGTAGAGATAGGCTGTTTCCGATAGTTTAATCAGAAAGTAGTATGCTTTTTAATTATTTAATAAACAATACATTGAGTCATGCGGTTGCCGGATAAATTTGTCCACCATGAATGGAACAGATGGGCTCAGATCAGTGTAGTTGAGTTTGCAGAAACTGGGTAAAGAAACAGCAGTTTAGTTGTTTTACAAGGGTCTTTATTGATAAAGGTTTCAAGGTTTATCCTTTTTCTTATTCTTGAGCTTCTTGTATTATTCAAGTCTGATGCTTAGTTAGAAAGTAGTATGATTTTTATTTAACTGAAAAAAGACACAGTTCATTTGAGTATTAGATGGTTATTCATAGTCTCTGTGTTGAGAAAAAGGTTCCCCCAATTAATCCACCAGCCAGCATGCATAAGCTCATGCGAGTGCTGGATAAATTTGTCCACCATGATTGGAACTGATTGGGCCAGATTAGTGTAGTTGTGTTTGAAGGAAACCGTAGTGTAGCTGGTTAAAAGAGACATTAGTTTAGTTGTTTCAGAAGGGTATTCTTTATAGAGGCTTCAAGGTTTTTCCTTTTTTCTTATTCTTTCAACTTGCTGTATCATTCAAGCTGATTCTTAATTACAAAGTAGTATGATGAGAACAACATAGGGTACATAGACTGACCCTTACCTTAGAGGTATAGAGAGGCTGTTTCCGATAGTTTAATTAGAAAGTTGTATACTTATATTAATTAATTAATAAACAGTTCATTGAGTAATATATGGCATTTAGCAGGTCGTGCTCTGAAAAAGGTTCCCCCAATCAATCCACCAGCCAGCATACTTAAGCTCATGCGAGTGCCAGATAAATTTGCCCACCGTGGTTGAACAGATGGGCGCAGATCAATGTAGTTGGGTTTGATGGAATCTGTCGTGTAGCTGGTTAAAATGAACAGTAGTTTAGTTGTTTTAGAAGGGTCTTATTTTAAGGCTTCAAGGTTCGTCCATTTCTTATTTTTCAGCTTGCTGTATAATTGAAGCTGATGTTTACTTAGAAAGTAGTATGCTTTTACTAAACGAAAAGTTAAAAGTTCACTGAGTATTATATGGCTATCAGCAGTCTCTGTGCTGAGAAAAAAAAGGCATCTGCCTGGATGTTTAAGCTAATACTAGTGCCGGATAAATTTGCCAAATGTAGAGTAGCTGTATTTAAAGTAAAGTAGTTAGTCGCTTCGAAAGGGTCTTATTTATAAGGTTTCAAGGTTTGTCCTCCAAATTTTTTTAAAATCATTCCTTGAGTATCATAAGGCTATCGGCAGTCGTGTTGAGAAAAAGGTTCCCTCAATTAATCCACCAGCCAGCATGCTTTCATGGGAGTGCCGGATTAATTTGTCTGCCATGATTGGAAGAGATGGGCTCAGATCAGTGTAGTTAGGTTTGAAGGAACTGGTTTTTTTTTTTTTTTTGATGAAGTGGGTTTGAAGGAACTAGTGTAGCTGGGTTTGAAGGAACAACTGTTTAGTTGTTTCAGAAGGGTCTTATTTTTAAAGGTTCCAAGGTTTGTACCTTTTTCTTATTCTTGTACTACTTGTATAATTCAAGCTGATAGAAAGTATTATGCTTTTTATTAATTAACAAACAGTTACATTTAGTATTATATGGCTATCCTTAGTCTTTGTGCCGAGAAAAAGGCACAAGCCTGGATGTTTAAGCTCATAGGAGTGCTGGATAATTTTGTCAAATAGTGTAGCTGGGTAAAAGGAGCAGTAGTTTAGTTGCTTCAGAAGGGTCTTATCTATAGGGTTTCAAGGTTTTTCCTTTTTCTATTGTTAAAAAAACAGTTTACTTAGTATTATGTGGCTATCAACAGTCTTTGTGCTGAGAAAAAGGTTACCTCGGTTAATACACCAGCCAGCATGCTTAAGCTCATATGAGTGTCGAATTTTTCTTCCCACCATGATTGGACAGATGGGATCAAATAAGTGTAGTTGGGTTTGAAGGAAACCGTAGTGTAGCTGGGTAAAAGAAACAGTAGTTTAGGTGTTTCGGAAGGATCTTATTTATAAAGGTTTCAAGGTTTGCCCTATTCTCTTGTTCTTCAACTTCTTGTATAATTCAAGCTGATGTTTAATTAGAAAGCAGTATGCTTTTTACTTAACTAAAAAACAATAAACAGTTCATTGAGTACTACATAGCTATCAGCAGTCTTTGTGCTGAGAAAAAGGAACCAGCCAGGATGTTTAAGTTCATACGAGTGCCAGATAAATTTGCCAACCGTAATGTAGCTGGGCAAAAGAAACAGTAGTTTAGTTGCTGCAGAAGGGTCTTATTTATAAGGTTTCAAGGTTTGTTCGTTTCATTTTTTTTCTGAAATAGTTCATTGAGTATTATATGGTTATCAGCAGTCTTTGCACTGAGGAAAAGGTTCCCTCAATTAATCCACCAGCCAGCATGCTTAAGCTCATACGATTGTCAAATTTTCTTCCCACTCTGATTGGAGCAGATGGGATCAGATAAGTGTAGTTGGGTTTGAAGGAAATCGTAGTGTAGCTGGGTAAAAGAAACAGTAGTTTATTTGTTTCCGAAGAGTCTTATTTATAAAGGTTTCAAGGTTTCTCCCTTTTTTTTACTTCTTGGCTTTGTAGTATAATTCAATATGATGTTTGATGCATGCTTTTAAAAAAAAAAATCTAAAGGAAAAACAATTTGTCAAGTGTTATATGACCATCAATCAGCACAGCCTTTCTGCTGATATTTATAATACTGTAACTTTTCTAAGGAAAAAGGTTACCTCAATTAATCTTTCAGCCAGCATGCTTAAACTCATATGGGTGCCAGATACAATAGTATAGTTGGGTTTGAAAGAAACACTAGTGTAATTCAGGGTGATGCTTGGTCTAGTTTTTTTTTTTTTCAGCAAGAAAATCTGGTAGAACAATCAATGAGTAATATGTGGCTATCAACACGGCTTCTGTGCTAAAAAATTGTAATGCTGTAACCTTTCTCAAAATAAAAAGAAGAGTATCCGGGAGGAGAACCTCCTTTTTTCCCGTGGTGGTCCGCCTGTTTGGGCTATTTTGTGCTACCTCCATCAATCCACCAGCCAGTATGCTTGAACTCACATGATGCCAGATAAACTTCTCCTCCAATATTGGACCAGATGGGCTCTCAACAGTGTAGTTGGTTTCGAAAGAAGAAGTGATGTAGTTGGGTTTGAAAGAAATTTGACTCTTTTCCTAATTTTTGTTTTTTGCAGGTTATGCCTTATAGTACTGGTTTGAAGACTCCATTATCCAATTTTGAAGCTAATTCAAATTACAAGGTCTGTAATGGATATTATTTAGCAGTGCCCAAAGTGCTAAATTTTTTCTCTCTCTTTGTACTGGTGATTGCTTATTTATGTGCTTTTATGTAATTGTCTTTCCTTCATCAAGAAGTTTCAAAAGTTATTTTCCTTTTTTGGCTCTGGTGCAGGAAGTAAGTGACCCTGAAATCATGGTTTCCTTCCCTATAATTGATGATCCTGAGGGTGCATCCTTTGTTGCATGGACTACAACTCCTTGGACCCTTCCAAGTAATCTTGCTCTGTGTGTCAATGCCAATTTTGTATACGTCAAGGTTAGTCCTTCAGTAAAGTTTGTGGTTTGAGATTTGAGTGAATTGTTGCTTTAATTGGATTTACAATACCTTCGGAGTCTGAAGAGCTTTCTTGTTACTTTAACCTATTATAGTGCTTCAAATGCGGTCATTATTGTTGTTATAAGGTCAAAGGTTTTCAGTTTTGTTAATTTCCTGCTCTGTGATGTATTAATTGTTCATTACATTTAATCAAATTGTACATTAGATGACTGTCATTCAATTGGAGTGTGTAAGTCTCTTGATAAGATTTATTCAGTTTGAGCAAAGAAACGCGTATCATATTTCTTTCTTATTGGTATGGAACCTCGGTGTGTAAATCTGGAAATATTTACTTAATCTAAGCTTGTTGACGTTGATTTGATAATATGATCAGGTTCGCAATAAATTTAACGGGAAGATCTATGTGGTGGCAGAATCTCGATTGGCCGAGCTACCAGTTGAGAAGGCCAAAAAGGTCACCCCAAATGGACCTGCTGCTGACGCTCAAACCCCGAAGTCGACAAAGCCCTCCGGTGGTAAATCACAGAATGTGGACACTTATGAAGTGATGGATAAATTTCCTGGGTCGTCCCTTGTGGGGAAGAAGTGAGCAATTTTCATCTTGAACTTTGTCAATTGATATGCTGCGCTAAGTTTTTTTCTTGTGGTCCGCAATATGGTAGCTAGTATCTTGAATGGAAGTTGATGGAAGTGATCCTCTCATCTTTACGTTCTAATCTGATGTTCACTTGATTTACATGTTGTCTACCTTGTATACTGATTCATATTTGACCAACTCATGCTGCACATTGTAAATAAAAGCCATTCCTTGGTAATTTGTCTTAGTTTTTTGTTTTGTTTTGCTTTGTTTTCGTTGAACATGTTTAATGACTTTACCAGCTGTGACTTCAATTATTCAAACGAGCTCTTGAAAGGTCAATCCCTGACACTTGCCATCACATTGAGTAATTAAACTTGGTTAGATTGTTGACTCTACAGATGTATTTGGTTCTTATCATTTGTGTAATTAGCAGGTGTGACTTTTATAATGTCTTTGGTGAAGTAGGGTATTTCATTAAAAAGCATCAAGCAGATGCAGATTTACAGAATAGACAAAAGGGCTTGCAGAGAGCATAAGCAAAAGTTGTAAGCTCCTTTACAATCTTCAAACTAGTACTAGAGAGCTAACAAAGTCAAAAAATTGTACAGTGCTAAATACACGGGTTAAATTAACCCAACTGGACAACATAAGTAAATTTGAATGACTTTTGGGAAATGTGAAAGAAATTTTCTAATCGGTTAGAGAGCTCATTCAAGTTGAGGCTTATTCGAAACATCCAGCTTTAGGAGAGTAGTTTGGAGTTGAGATCCTATCAAAACATGTATGGTTCCTTTTTATTTAGTCTATAAACACGAAAAATAACTCCACGGATCATCACCCAGACTTTCTTGATGGACTTGTCAACTCTCCATGTATTCCAGTTTGTGTAGGCTTCTTTCAAATTATGTGGCATGACCATTGTAAGCCAAAAATGCAGCAGAATATATTTCATAAGAGCACTTCTTTTATGTGAAGAAATGATATGCAAGTGTTTTGACTAAGGATTGAACTCAATTATCAGTTCAAAAAAAAAAAAAATTGAACTCAATTGTCAAATGAAGTAGCTATCTTTCTCAAAAGAAATTGTCAAATGAAGTGGCTTTGGGCATGCTAGAATGTGTGGTGCTTGGTGTGTATTTAACATCTGATTTTAGGATCCTGTCCATCAGTTACTGTTCCTTGTTCCCTTTTGCTGCCTTTTTCTTTATGGGAATAAATGGGGGAGTTTGGAAGGCGATGAACATTGCAAAATGGCATGCTTGGCAATGATATGCGTACTCTCCTCCACACGGAACCCCCAACTACCATCACTCTATTTTGGTGGTTGGATGGGTTGGATGGTGATTGTTTTATTGGGTGGTCTGTAAGTATAGGATTCTTCTCTGTCCCCACACAGGCTTTCCAAGACCTGGCATAGAGCCGGGTGATTGAATTCAAATATTTCAGAGATTGGACTCTCTTATTGTGATTAGCTCCTACTAGTAAGAAGCTGTTCCCGAGCCAGGTTCCCTGGATCCACGATTTTTGTTGGGCGTGGCAGAGTTCACCTAATTTAAGCGAGAAAGTTAGAGACGGAAAAATAGAGAAGGTACCGGTAGTGGAAGGGCTTATAGGCGTCATTTGTATTATGTATCATAGTACATCTGAAGGTTCTCTTTAGCCTTCTGGGACCTAAAGTGTTGGTCTATATAGGATTTTAGCCATATAGCTATGAAGATTTTGGATATTCTCTTTTACATGGACCTATTTATACAAGCATCAGTGTGACTCAGTTTCTTCTTTTGTATTTTAAGCACCAATAGATGTGGTCATTTGTTGGATGACGATAAATCCCTTCCCAGAATTAAGGTCTTCCTTTTTTTCTTTTGCACTAGACACTAATAATTTGATCAACGATGAGCTTAACTTTTAGTGCAAGTACTGATTTTCAAGGTTAGCTTATTGATATTCTATCAAGGAAGCTTATATAGATATTCAATGCAGGTACGTTCCACTGTTCGATTACTTCAAGGATTTTTCTGATTCAGCATTCAGAGTCGTTGCAGATGATTATGTGACTTCTGACAGTGGTACTGGGATTGTTCATTGTGCGCCTGCCTTTGGTGAGGACGATTATCGTGTTTGTTTGGCAAACAACATAATCAATAAGGTTCGAGAACTTATGGAACTTCAAAGTATTCTTGCAATTATTCCTATTTGCCTGTAATAGAAAACGTGTGCCATTTTCTGTTTATGTATATATGCTCTGGAACTTTTATGCTTTGTTATTAGCTTTGGCTGAGTAATATGTTCCTACAAGTGTTAGGACCTGCATGATATTATCACTTCTAATTGCCAATGCAACATCTGACTTGGGATCACCTTTTCTTCCTGGGAAAATGTACTGGATAACGTCTCAGGGGCTTGTGAAAATATTAGGAGCTAGATTGTGCTTGTTTACTTCGGCCTTTTGATGGTCTTTCTACTATTTATACCAAAAAAGTGAATATATAGTACAATTCCATTTGACTATTGGACCTTTTTTTTTAAACATCTAGCATTTCTCACTCCATACTGACCACCATATACAAGAGAGAATCAATCTCCACCATCTCTTCTGGCTCTTAAAATTCTCCGAGAGTATCTTGATTTTCATGAAATTATGGTTCTCTAGCTGAAGGAAGTACATTATTGGATTATGGCACTTTTCTCTCTCTTTCTTTGCAAACTTAGTGGCATATATTGTAGCCGCAAGCCATTTTCCGAAGTGTTTGACTAAATCGGCCTTTTTGTAATTGTTGTGTTTAATGATATTGTAACCTTGAGCTCCGATGAAACTGACTTGTTTTGATTTGGCTTTCTGTAGGGGGAGAGCCTGATTGTGGCGGTAGATGATAATGGTCGTTTTACTGATAGAATTACTGACTTCAGAGAAAAATATGTTAAGGATGCAGATAATGATATTACTCAAGCAGTGAAGGCAAGAGACTCTACTACTTTTTTTGGCACTTTAATGTGCATGCCTTTAAATTTTATGGAACAGGGTGAGATTATGATTTTTTCTGAATAAAATTGGTTGAAAATGCCCATCAAAGAGAATGTGGTTTACCATAAACCTTGTAGGTAGCTTGTCCTCAATCTGAGTTTGGGATTGTTTTTATGGTTTTATAAATTTATGGTTGTTTATTTAGTTATGGTCAACATCCATGCTTAAGATACTTTTGTTTGGTTCAGGATAAAGGAAGGCTAGTCAAATCTGGAAAGTTTATGCATTCTTACCCTTTTTGCTGGAGATCTGATACACCTCTGATTTACAGAGCAGTTCCCAGCTGGTAACATACTTCAGATCATTCCATGCATCGCTCACTGGTTCTATCCTATACCTTTTTGTTGTGCTATGCTGCCATATTTATTTAGTCCTCTGAGATTATGGCTTTTCGGAACGAGAATCAGCTTCTTCTGTATTATCTCCCGATGCACATAGCTTTTCTCCATTCTCTTTGTATAGTCTCACTCAGAATGACATGATATTGAGTGTTTCATTGCGGATGGTTTTTAATTTATTTTTGGTTTTCTACGTGATTTCCGGTACCCATATTGGTGCCCGACAAGAAGTCCCGCATGGGGGTTCAAGCAATCCCTAACTAAGGTGACTCTATCCCCTAAAAGGCTCAGACCCGAGACCTCTGGTTAAAGATGGAGTACTTACCACTCCACCGCAACCCTTGTTGGTTCGGATGTTAAGTAGCTGAGATTGGTCTGCTGAAGGATATTGGTCCTCAAAAATCTACCTGGTGTTGATTCCTTAACTTTTTGTATTGCACTCTTTGGTTCAGCTGCAATTGTTTGGTTTGAATGAGTATTGCAGAACTGTAACCTTGATTAAGCTGAATAAAATAGAAACACATCTTCTTTTAGTTAGTAGATTACTATCCACATAAAAATCCATGTCCTAAAATTGTTGAGTACCACCTCTTATAGCTGTATTTTCTATAACTAATATTTTTCTATAGAACATCAACCAAAATTTTATCAGGTGCACGGTTTCTCTTCAACTGAAATTTATGATGTCCTAGAAGGTTAATTCTTCAAGAACTAAAGTTCTCTAATATAAGTTGGTGGTAGCCGCTCAACCTCTCCTATAGTTGATTGTGGTAGCTCATCCGAACTTTAGTCCTTGGAGTATTGAACCGTCCTACATTGACTCTGGAGATTACCATCAAGGAAAAAGCTAATATTTAGAAGTATGTTAGACTATTACACTAAAACATGTCGAACATAATTTTCACATGTTGAGAATAAAGAATCAGTAGAGCAGTTGCTTGCATTTAGAGTTTTTAAAGCTACACCATAATGAATTAATAAATATAATCATATGTTTTGGCCTTGTTTAATTTTTTTCAAAGAGGCGAATTGATCTGGATAACGAGGCGTAAATTTTGTTGCTTCAAAGGGAAGTGAATGAGGGAAATTTGACTTTCAAACTGTTGTCTTTTTGATGTAAAAGAGGATGTTGTAATGCAAGTGAGTGTAGTGGGAGAGTTACTTTTTCAGACTAATGGAAATCAATAGACAAAAGAGAAAGACAAATAGCCTAGAAGAAATGGCTTTCCAACTCAAATGATTAGGTTGGGTGTTTGAGTCATCGAGTAGGCAAGTTAGAAAAAACACTGTTTGGCCCCTGGATTTTTTTACCATGCATATAAAAGAAGAGACGGGAAGGATCATCAGCTGTTCAAGCATCTAAATCGTGCTTTCCCGCATCTATATATTATTAAGCTTTTTTCTTTTTGATGAAGTAATATGTTTCATTAAAAAGCATCAAGGAGATGCAAAGTTACAAGGAGTGTAGTTACAAGTAACAGATGGACAAAAGGAGTATTTAGCTCAGTTCAGCTCCTATACAAAGTGTTAATCTAAAATTAGGGTGCTAACAAAGACTAGAAAATATCCAGCACTATGGACTGTGGTCAACGTTGACCAACAAAAAAGGTTAAGTAACCGTTTAGCTTTAAGAGAGTGATTTGGAGTTGAGATGCCATATATTATTAAGCATTTATTCTCAGTTTTGTGTATTTATGAATTCTTTTTAATGTCATCTTTCCTCTTTCTTGAATTGCTGGCTTGCTTTTTCATGATTTCTGGGTTGCCTTTTTAGTTTCATGGGAATTGAAAAATCATGAATTTTGTAGCACTTGACATTGCATATGTTACTTTGATAAATTGTTTTTTTAATATTCTTTCCTTTTCTAAATGTCTATTTTCTCTTTTTAATGACCAATACTGTTTATCTTCTCCTATGCTATCATACATCCATTGATCTCTGTATTGTTGGTGGTATGGCCAGGTTTATTATGGTGGAGAAGATTAAGGATCAATTGCTAGAGAACAATAAGCAAACCTATTGGGTCCCTGATTTTGTGAAGGTTAGTTATTCCGTGGTTATCTTTTTTGTTGTCATAATTAAATAAGTATAGTGTTCACAGTAATTTATATTTATTTGATTTGCGGATTTGTTTTGTTACACTGGTTTGTGTTGGTTCCACTCCATGTATAGTCAGGCATTTATTCATCATTATTCCATGCACATGCTAGCTGCTGCCTTAACCCCGGAAAAACCTTTTAATTTACTCCATATTTGTCTCGCTGTTTTTAGTTTGTTAGGTTTTAGTGGAGTTTACTGCAAAATACTTACTGGTTTAAGTTCCTCATGGAACAATCCTCATATGAAGTTGCACCTTCAAGGATATACACATGTTCCATAATGTAGTGATATATCATACATTCAGAAAATAAATGTTTAGAAAAGAGGAGTTGGAGCTCGCTTTGGGCCTTGCCCCAGTGGTGTGGGGCTACCCCTACCCTCCCAAATCTCATTTGTGGGAACACACAGGCTATGCTGTTGGTGCTGCTGGGTATATATTCAAATTAGTTTGGTAGCCTTTTCTTTTGAATTTTATTCAAATTTTAAATGTATTTACAACAACAATAATAACAACATACTCAGTGAAATCCCACAAGTGGTTGCGTTTACCAAAATAAACGGTCCAACATAGTTCTCATTTTAGAAAATTAAGATATATTTAGTTATTAGGTTCCACCTTTACCCTTATTCAATAAATTGGGAGAGATTAATATAGTGAAAAAAGAGTGGTATTAAATTGAGATAAAAAAATAAATAAGGTTAATTTTGTCAAATTACCCTTTTAGTTAATGTTTTCTTAAGGGCCGTGCAAAAGAAAAACGTGACAAATAAAGTGGACTAGAGGGAGTAAAGTTTTGTTGGGCTTATGCTCCGCTGGCACTATTGATAAAGCATTTCCCGCACCTTCGCCTTTCAAATACTGAGTAAAATTAATTTTTTAAACGCCACATTCTGTAGTCCTACATGATGGAGTACTACATTGCTGAGCCTGGTATTTGTCAGTAATATCCTACTTTAGTGGAGATATTAGCCGTCATCCACTTTTGGTGAAGCTCAATTGCTTTTCCAGGTTTGAGTTCTGTAAGACTGTGAATTAAGTTTCACATATTTTTTTCACAGAATATAAATACTAATTAACTACCTTCCATTTTATCAACATATCATGATTGCTGAAATTTATTAAGTCGTCTTTACTGAACCCAATAATTCATCTGTATCTTCATTTTTATTTTGTGTTCTTTTTTTTCAGGAAAAACGCTTCCACAATTGGTTAGAAAATGCAAGAGATTGGGCTGTTAGCCGAAGTAGGTTCTGGGGTACTCCTCTTCCTGTGTGGGTTAGTGAGGATGGTGAGGAGATAGTTGTTATGGACTCCATTGAAAAACTGGAAAAGCTCTCTGGTGATAAGGTTTTGCCTTTGTTCCGACATTGTAATACCTGTTTTACTTGCATCATTCTCTGTTGATGACCGTCTTATGATTCTCTTTTTCTTTTATGAACTAGCCTCTTAGCGAAATTTACTACGACCAAAATTTCAAGGGAAATTTGAAAGGAAATACTGCTTAATTCATATTTAATTATCTTTCTCGGAGCATTCATTCTTTCATGTTGATATTTTTCATAAGCTCTTGCATGTGACTGAGTTTTAGTATAAGTTGAATTTTTCTTTTAACTTTCAATTTTTTTGTTATTGAAAGTGCATCTGCATAAATTTTCATTGGTGCTTCCAGCCTCATTATTTATAAATGATTTCATTTTCGCTGGTTTTCTGCATGTTTCATAAGTCATTGGACATCTAAGTAAGAGGCATATGGAAACAAAGGATATATAACCAGAAGGAACGCAAATGAAGCAGTGAAGTAAATCAAAAGAATATATATGCAAAGAGATAAAACCATCCTTTCTGAAGAATAGAGTATTCAATGCAAAAACAAACTAGAAACGTCGTCTTTATAAAATGTTTAATTTATATACCTAGACCTCATAAGGTACCCATGTTGTGGAAGACTGCTATTTTGTGTTCAAACTTCAAATATGATAAAGAAGCCTTGAAAAGCTTTACATTCAAACGCATGTTTCCTTGGAGTCTTTAAGTTTTTTTTTTTTTTTTTTGAAAAGAAGTCTTATGTTCTATTTTTATCTGGACAATTAACTTCAACAGCTTTCCTCTTGCTCAATTTGCAGGTGACAGACTTGCATCGTCACTACATTGATCACATAACCATCCCATCCAGTCGGGGGCCTGAATTTGGCGTTCTTCGACGTGTGGAGGATGTAAGACCAGCTAATCTGTCATTTAATATTAGGTTTCCACAACATTGATATTACATTTATCACATAAAAGTATATCTGACGGATATCATTTCATGTTATTAGCTTTATTTTGAAGAGGTTAAATCAATTTACGAATTTATGGTTCTTTTTTCTTTTGGATTAAATCAAGGATTTCACGTATTTCCCTATCGAGTTAGGAAGAAAAAATTGAGTCAGGAAAAACATTTTAACAGTCCATTTTGAATTTACCTTGTAAAAAAGTAGTCCATCTCTTTCTCAAAAAAAAAAAAAAAATAGTAGTCCATCTAAATTTATTGTAAGACTTCTAATGCTGATTTTGTGGGATTTCGCTGGGTATGTTGTCGTACTTTTAATGCTGATTTCGTCTGCTGAAATGTTGATTCTCGCGTTAAACCTCTGGAATATTTGATATTGTCTTGGATAAGATCTTTAATGTTGATTCAGGGATGTATAGAGAAAAATGAGAAACTGATCTCTATTTTAATGAGGTGTGGTTATTACCTTTTGCTGTCGGTATTGTCTGCATTGTCAGAGTGTTATCTGTTTATTCTTTGAGAAATTTTTAGTTGTCAGGAGAGCAGTAATGAATACGCACTTGAAACTAATGGGTTTTTGCTGCCTCGGCTGCCACTTCCAAGATTTTCTCCATTTTGTTTGTTTGTGTGTCTGCCTGTTGAGGGCGGATATGTCCATTGTTCCAGTTATTTAAAATTCTTTTCCTAGGAACTAATCGATTAATACATTTAAATGTTTTGCAAGATGAAATTCAATTGTATTAGCTCTGAAATATTTACCTATATAGCTGAAATGCTTGTTTAGGAACTCCAGCCCTAATGGTTCAACGCGATCTCCACATTTAACCCCCTCTCTTTTTGAACTTTTATATTGAGCTTGTATCTTTCAATTTTGTTCTACTTTTTGACAAAGCTATTTGTCGTACTTCTCCAGGTGTTTGATTGCTGGTTTGAGAGTGGGTCAATGCCTTATGCTTATATCCACTATCCTTTTGAGAATGTTGAGCTCTTTGAGAACAATTTCCCAGGTCATTTTGTGGCAGAAGGTCTTGATCAAACTCGTGGATGGTATGTTCTGGTGTTCTGAATATGTTCTCTACACTTCTGATTATGTTTTGTGAGCTTAGTTGTTTTCATGTATTCTAAGTCGGAGAAGATCCAAAATTCAAATAGTGGAATCTATAAGGTTCTTATGAATTGCAGGTTCTACACCCTTATGGTCCTTTCTACGGCCCTTTTTGGGAAACCTGCTTTTAGAAACCTCATTTGCAATGGTCTTGTCTTGGCTGAGGATGGGAAGAAGATGAGTAAACGATTAAAGAACTATCCTCAACCATCAGAAGTTATCAATGATTATGGAGCTGTAAGCTGTGGCAATCCTTCATTTATTCAATTGTTACATGAGGTACTCTGCTCTTCTGATTGCTGGATATGTTTGTTGTGCAGGATGCATTGCGTTTGTACCTGATAAATTCTCCTGTTGTCCGTGCTGAACCTTTGCGCTTCAAGAAAGAGGGAGTTTTTGCTGTCGTAAGTGTATCTTTTACCTATGCTGGCATTCCATCTCTATGATTTTAATCAGTTATTTTAGTAACTACTTTTAGAGAACTTTTAGTTTTCTCCTAATTTTGGAAGATGATTATATCAATGCAGGTGAAAGATGTTTTCTTGCCATGGTACAATGCATATAGGTTCCTTGTTCAGAATGCAAAAAGACTTGAGATTGATGGATTTGGTCCATTCATTCCTACTGATCAGAAAACTTTGCAGAGTTCTTCGAATGTCCTAGACCAGTGGATTAATTCTGCAACTCAGAGCTTAGTGCATTTTGTTCGGCAGGAAATGGATGCTTATAGATTGTACACGGTTAGTTTTGCAATCGTGTTGGATACCAAATCTAGTTTATGTGCTCAACTATTTACAAGGAGCTTAGGGACTTATATAATTATCTTCAAAACCTGATTCCTACAAATGTTTGTGTTGAGTCCTAATTTTGATGTCTGAACAAGAATAGCCATATGTTTGTATTTCATTGGTAGACGCTTCTCAGATTTTTCTATGGTTAAAGCTGAAAACTCGGAAATAAGGCACACATGGTCTCTTTGTCGAAGTTTGTGGTTACAAGAGATATGTGATCTACAAGTTCACATCAATGGTTAAAGATGGAAAAGTAGATTGATACACACGGTCTCTTTGTCGAAGTGTGTGATTATAGCCATAGGGAATTTATAATTTGCAAGTAGCATCTTTGTTGATGTTTGATCTATCTATCCTCTTTGCAGGTGGTTCCGTATCTCCTAAAATTTCTTGATAATTTAACTAATATCTATGTGCGATTCAATCGGAAGAGACTAAAAGGCCGTACTGGTGAGGGAGACTGCAGAACTGCTCTTTCAACTCTTTACTATGTAAGTACCATCTCTTACTGTTATAATAGATCCTGAAGTCGTGTTGTTAGCATACTGTGTTTGTGTCGTTTTAGGCTCTGTGCTTGATGCTTGTCAAATATTCAACTCTTGTTATTCCTTGTTTAGTTTCATATTGTGACCGATAGGTGTAGCATGACATAGTCATGTGGAAGAAATATGTGATGAGATTCATATGTTATGGTACTTAATGCATTTCATATGAATAATAGAAGCCAAAGCTTGAAGCCCACCCCCAAGTTGTATGAAGTAGCTTATTTCTTTTGTTGTTCCTACTTTAGTAATTTCATCCCACTACGAGTTTGAGTTATTCTGCCAGTGGTTTTCTAACAGAGTAGGTCTTTTATTTGGTAGGTGCTTCTGACTGCTTGTAAAGCCATGGCACCATTAACTCCTTTTTTCACTGAGGTTCTTTACCAAAATTTGCGGAAAGTTTCCAAAGGATCAGAGGAGAGCATTCATTATTGCAGTTATCCTATAGTGGAAGGGCAGGTACATAATTTTACCTTTTCTTGCCATTCTTCAAATATGAGGTGCTGATTTTTGCATTCTTCTCTGCCGCAAGTTTGTTTCATGCATGTTTAAAATCATTTCAGAGGTGGGAGCGTATTGAGCAGAGTGTTAATAGGATGATGACACTTATTGACCTTGCTCGAAATATTCGTGAGCGTCACAACAAACCTCTTAAAACTCCACTCAGGTTTAGCCTCTGCAACTTTTCTCTTCCTTGACCCCTGCAGAACAAAAGGCAAAAGTTCATGTTGGTTTTGTTGGTTTTCTATCAGGGAAATGGTGGTTGTACATCCAGATTCGGAATTCCTTGATGATATTGCTGGCATACTAAGAGAGGTCTGTCGTACTGTTGGCTTTTTACAGGGATTACATTCTAATGCCTTTAACCTGTTATCAACCTAGTCCTTGTAAAAATATATAATCCTATAATCGTTTATTTACATTATTTCATCAATCTTATTTAGTAAATAATATAATCAATGTGATAAAGTTCGAGTACACTACTTATATGAAAAAGTCGGAGCACTATTAGGAGTTATTAGGGTTGTTATGCAAAAGCAGGTCCATATTGTTTTTTCTTGTATTCGTTAGCTGTGCAGGAAAGCTTATGGTTCTTTTATTAATTTATGACATGGAACCACCAGTGTCATTTTTATTTTAGTTAAGAGTTCAGAATTAGCATGAAACAAGTCTTGGATAGTCAGATATTCTTATACAAATTTTCCATAAGAGCAAGGATATGGAATTCAGAGGTTCAGGTAAAGTAGGTCGGATGAATGGAGAAGAGGGAAGAGTTTGAGGGTTGGAGGATGGTTGGGGCTGCGAGAATGGAAGGGGTAAAGCAGTGTGTGTTACCAATTCCACTCAACATACGCGTGAGGGTGGGGAAGACAATGTTTTCAGTGCTTGGGTTGCATGTTGGTGGTGTAACTGTGTTGTTAAAGGAAACTTATTGAATCAAAAGTTACCATTAAGACCTAAAACTAGGTGCAGCATGGGGGAGTGTTTCTTATCGCTTAGGTAGTAGAGAGGCTGTTGCTTAGGAAGTAATAGAATCATTTTCTTGAGACAATCATCCATCCTATTATCTTTTATTTTGTTTCTGGAAAACAAAAAAAAACATGTTTCTTTTCTGTGGAAATGCCTGAATACATTTTTCAGTTTCAGATTTTGGAAGTTGCACTTATGCGCTAAGGCAATAACCATACAAAAGCTTTTAAAAGGCGTAGGGCTTTTGTGAGATACTTGAGCAATCATCACTTCTCTCAAATGACAAAAACTTTGGCTGCTATGCCTCAATGTCAATCTTGTCGGAACTGGTTTATCAATCCTCTATATCTATTCTGCTCTATATGGGCTGATATGCCTGACCTGTTTGTTGAAGCTTCAATTACTTATGCTGGAATTACTTTCCTTCCCGATTGATGATTTCCTGTCAGTGGGTTAATGTATCCCTCTTTTACTTTGTACATTTGCACTTTGCAGTAACTTAGTTGTATTACAGAAGGGCTTCTCTGGTTTGGATTTGCTACCTGAATTAATATCTTTATCTGATTAATTAGGTTCATTATTAATCAACACTTAGAATAGGGATGTATAGTTGATAATCCCAATGAAATGACTTATAATGATGATTTATAGTTGTGATAATCATAACCAAATAGGTGAAGTCTATTCTCTTGTGTTAGTATAATGATGTTCATCTTAATTTTTGTCCCTCTTACCTTCTCTTATCTGTATTATGTCATCTTATTTAATTTTTGGGTTTGTTCTTGTGATTGCAGTATGTGCTCGAGGAGCTAAACATTAAATCTTTGGTCCCATGCAATGACACATTGAAGTATGCTTCTTTGCGTGCAGAGCCAGATTTCAGGTGATCTGGATGTTATTTGCCAAGTTTGTCTTCATTTATTGTTCTCTGAATTAACCTCGTTAACTGTTCCCCTTGCCTCAGTGTGTTGGGAAAAAGGTTGGGGAAGTCAATGGGTGTTGTTGCCAAGGAAGTTAAGGCCATGTCAACAGCAGATATTATTGCTTTTGAGAAAGCAGGAGAACTTACTATTGCTTCACATACTTTGAAGCTTAGTGATATCAAGGTAAATATGATGTTTACTTGCATCTTTAAATTCCTAATATTTGCCAGTCAGAACAGCAAGAGTTAAGCAGTTCTGTTATGATTTCTCTTTTGTTGGCTATATTGAACCCTGGATAGTGGGTACAAAGGGTATAATAGGTCAGTTGCCTGTCAGGTATGGAAATGAGAAAAAAGGTGGCAGCTGAAGAAGCAAAGGTTCCTGCAAACTTATGCTGGCCCTATTTAGTAATTGCAATTTGAGGTCCAAAAGTGCTGCCAGTTCGTGAATATCTGTCTTTTTGTATTTTTGGCTTGAAGAGGACTACATAAGTTGCTGGAAAGGAGAAATAATGGGAAAGGGTGGGAGGAGAAAAGGAATCGCATATGTAGAGTCCCTTTTGTTAGTAGTTAAGTCAAACATCTTTAAGAGAGAATCTCTTGAAGTGGGAATCTGTTTCTTGTCTTCAGAATTAGTTTGGATATACTTGGGCAGAAGAAATGGAATTTGGATTCTACGACAGACGAGTACAATATTAATTTGAAGGAGGAGCTTAGGTTTTGAAAAACTTAGATTTTATCTTGCTCATCTTTATATGCAAGATTCTCGGGAAGGGTTGTCTTGCTTATTTTGCTCCTAATTTGCATCAAGATGCTTGAGTAGTTATTATTATCATTATAGCTCAACTCAAATCTTTCATGTGCTTGTAGATTGTTCGGGGTTTCAAACGTCCCGAGAATAGGAAAGAGGATGAAATAGATGCGGCAGGGGATGGTGAGCATCTCCTCCTTCACAAGTTCAAATATTTATGTTTAATCCGATTCTTATAATTTTATTTTCATTCGTTGCACATACAGGTGATGTTTTAGTGATACTGGATTTGCGTACTGATGATTCACTCTTTGAGGCTGGAGTTGCTCGGGAGGTATTCTCGGAAGTTGTTCTCAATGCGATTAATTGTAGATATTGTCGAGTTTTTACTCGTATTTTGATTGGTTACTGTTGTGTTGGGAGATTGCTGATGAATGTCTTTGGTGCTGACCCTGCTTGCAGGTTGTGAATAGGATCCAGAAACTGAGAAAGAAAGCTGCGCTTGAACCCACTGACATGGTAGAGGTCTTCTTCAAGTCTCTGGATGTTGATGAAAAGGTCTCGAAGCAGATTTTGGAGTCACAGGTACCTTTTGAGGTCCACAGTATTACTTGATGGTTTCTATTTTATTAGGCACCTGTCTTTGTGAAATCTGCCCTTCTAGATAGAGGAGGAGATCTAGAGAATTGCCGGATCCCCCAAGTCTTTGGTTGTGGAATTTCCCCATGTGTACTTTGGGGGTGGCAACTGGCAAGTACACCCTCCGTGTCCTAAGATTTGCATTCCTCATGTTAGTTCTGGGGCAGAAGTGGGTTGTTTTGGGGGCGGGAGGTGGGGATCAACTAAAGCATTGAAAAGAAGCAAACTTGGTTGAGCGGGGAGCAATGGGAAAGAGTAGTGGATTGGGAAATAAAGGAACATAAGAGGGAATAAGTTGGCTAGAGAAAGAGAAGAAGAATGAGCTGTTGACAGTTTTTCAAGTATTCTCCCAGACAGACTAGGTACATGGTAGTACTCTTGGGAAGGAGAGGGGTGTTGGGGGTGGGTGGATGGTGGTGTTGCAGGAGGAGTTTGACATGGATAGAGCATAGAGGAGGACGGTGGGAAAAAGATAATTTCTGAATATAAAAGGTAGGATGTAGGAGTAATGGAGGTTGGTTGAAAGCGAATGGTGTTTGATGCAGGATAAGAACAAAGATGAGCCAATTCATTGGTTTTCTTTTGGCAGGGTGGATTGTGGAAGAAATTAATGAAGAAACTGAAAACTTAATATCATATGCTCAAACTGTATAGTTCTTCAAGAACGGTGGTATGGTACTTATGTCTGTGAGGTTGAAATGGTTATTTTCTAGAGAGCGAAGGTCAAGGGGGATGACAATTATTAATCCTGGAGCCCCAAGGGGCTTTTATCACTTCTGCCAAAAAATAATATTGATGCAACTCGTATGTTCTTCAGGAAGCAGTTTCTGTTGACTTTAGATCTGATTATGAAAGCTTGGATTTCTTTCTTAGTCAGGCCATATTCCCATTTTTCTTTATTTTTTACCACTAATTTCTTATCAACCTCTTTTTAGTAGCTTGTGTGCCTTCACTCTTTAAAGGCTAGTGCATGCTTGCTTCTATTGCCAAAACCCAACTTGTTTGTGTCTCTTTGTTTGTCCCTTCTTAATGAATAATTTGGTGTTACAGGAATCATATATTAAAGATGCCATTGGATCTCCTTTGCTTCCTGCTGAACTGATCCCACCACATGCAGTAAGTTCTGAGGCCTCTTCCTTGTTGTGTTAGTAGCTCTTAGCGAGTTGTCGGATTGTTAATATTCAGAGCTATTTCTCTCTTGAAATAATCTCGTATGATTATAATGGAAAGCTGTCTATTATACAATTTTTCTGTAATTTCTTGTTCACTGGTTAACAAGTTTTGTAAGTTGCAGATAACTATTGATGAAGAGAGTTTCCATGGAATCTCAAACTTGTCCTTTGTG
>JAPFFP010000008.1:5640506-5653274 GCA_026153255.1 Solanum medicagineum | reverse complement strand
TTTCGGTAGCCGTTAATTCTAATTTCGACATGACATGTTTAAGACCATAAGGTAAAAAAGCATTTTGGCACACTCCACATCTTTAGTTTAAAGTCACAGTATTCAAAAATCTTATTTACTTTCTTAAACTCCATGCCTAGCCAATACAAAGAAAACAAATTGAAACAGAGGGAATACTTGATTATACTCCTTGTGTATGAGCCTAAATCTTCTTGGTTTTTTGGGCGACTGTGAAAATGTTAACTCAGAACACCTTGCCTGCGTCTATGTTGAATTGTGAAACTTTTAAGATAAGATGGTTGCACATTGAACAGATAAGGTAGAATTCTCATGTTACATAGCTAAAACTATATGATTCTTGACGCCCGTTACACTTAACATTGCAGATAAAGGTAAAGTGCATCGAGAATCAGCCTCCAGTTGAGGTGGTTCTGGGAAAACATGTATTCTTGAGTGTTGGAGATCATTTCTTGAACAGTAAATCACAGTGACAGACCAAATATTCGCCCAATATATTTTTCCTCAAAGAGAGAGCTCACTTGGCGCTAATTATTACAAGTTATTGTGTATTTTCCCCTATCCAACACATTTTTTTTGCAAGAGGTCTATATTGTAATTTCCATTTGGGTATTTTTTTTCCAGGGAGTAATGTATACATGAATAACAATTTTGATTAATCAAGTGTCCTCTGGTTGACGTTACTAACAAATATTTATAAGCTTTTCATGTGAAGAAAATAGTTCGATCGGAAAATATTATATGTAATTACACCTTTTGATTATGGTTGTCACATAGATTAGATTATCTTATACCAGATTGCAGAACAATGTTTCTTGAAAGAATAAGTAATGTGCGGAAGGATTGCATTTGCACAATTTTGTAATTTGTTATTATTTGATAAATTTATACTTGTAAGTTAGTTCATGGATTTTTAAAAATGTCTGTTTGAATTTTTATTTCACCTCAAATTTTGTTGAATTATCTGTAAAGACCTAGTCAACGATACCCATAGCTTCTATTGGATCCATGTCATTTGTTTAGCATTTAAGGGTCACATAATGGGATTAGATGATTTTCTCAATTTTTATGTTTTAGTTGGTCAATGAATTTTCGATGATATGAGTTTTAGGTACTTCTTTCTTCAAAATCATTACAGGACCTTTTGTAACGGCATGGTAAACAATATGTATTGCCTAATCATGATCCACGCTATTTTTAGCATTTAAGGGATACTCAAAAGGGATTAGGCAATTTTCTAATTGTTTGCTATTCAATGAATTTTTTAGTAATATGATTTTCAAGTATTTTTATACAAAATCTTTATAGTACCTTCCATAATAATATGAGAAATAGTACCTATAACTCACAGATGTTGGAGGTTTCGGGGCTCTAGGTTCAGTTTTCTCGAAAAGCTCCTTGGAATCAACAAATTTCTCAATTTTTTGTGCGTGTTAACCCATGGATTTTGAGGGATGCCCGGACATGGAATTGTGCGTAAATGTGTTTGCTAAGAGTTCTAGGGGGCTCGGTTCCATAGAACAACGCCTTAAAGCATTTTATGGGTTGTGGAACAGTTTATGGGTTGTGGAACAGGAATCACGTGATTTCGACAGTTTGCTGTGGGTGTTTAACTCACAGATTCTGGGGCTGTCGGGGCTCCGGGCCAATTTTTTTTCAAAATATTATACAAACCCATCCGTAACGAGCTAGCCAAGAGTCTCGGTAGGCCCGGTGGTGTTGAACAATACTTGGTAGCATTTATGGACTCCGAAATGTGAATTAGGTGATTTTGACAGTATTTTGTGAGTGTTAGCCCACGAATTCTGGGATGTTAGGGCTCCAAGCTTTTTTTTTCCGTAAAATTATACCAACTCGTCCTAACGAGCCCGCTTAGAGTCTTAGGTGGCCCGGCAGCACCAGAAGATGCCTGGTAGCATTTTATGGGCCAAAGACATAGGAAACATACAATTTCGACTTTTGGCTTTGGGCTCACTTTTCTCGAAAAATTATACCAACCCGTCCGTATTGAGCCCGCTAAGAGTCCAAAGTGGATCGACAACACCGGATGATGCCTGGTAGTATTTTATGGGCCAAGGAATAAGAATTAAGCGATTTCGACAGTTTTTCGTGGATGTTACACCACAGATTCTGAGGCTGCCGGGGCTCCAAGCCCATTTTTCCCAAAACATTATACCGACCCCCCCGTAACGAGCCTGCCAAGAGTCCTAGGTGGCTCGAGGGCGCCAGAAGACGCGTGGTAGCATTTTATGGGCCAAGGAATAGGAAACAAAAGACTTCGACAGTGTTTTGTGGTTTTTAGCCCACAAATTCTAGGGCTGCAAGGGCTCCAGGCCTATTTTTCTCAAAAAATTATACTAACCTGTCCGTAACGAGCTTGTCAAAGTCCCAAGTGTCCTGATGACGACGGACGATGACTGGTAGCATTTTATGGGCCAAGGAACAAGAATTAGGCAATTTCATCAATTTTTCGTGGGTGTTAGCTCACGGATTATAAGCCAAGCAACAAGAAACACGCGACTTGGGCAGTTTTTCGTGGGTTTTAATCCACATTTTGTGGCGTTGGGAGGGATTCGGGACAACTTTTTCAAAAAATTATCTTGACCCTTCCGTAAGGATCCCAACAAAAGCCTCTGATGGCTCGATGGCTCGATGGCACTGCAGAATGTCTGGTAGGATTTTATGGGCAAGCAATAGGAAACATGCGATTTGGGTAATTTTTAGTGGGTGTTATCTTACAATTTTTTGCGCTACCCGGGGATCCAGACCAACTTTCTTAAAAAATTACATCGACCAGTCCGTAACAAACACGACAAAAGGCGCTGGTGGCCAACGGTGCCGCAGGATGCCTGGTAGGATTTTATGAACCAAGCAATAGGAAACAGACGATTTCGACATTTTTCTGTGGGTGTTAGCCCACAGATTCTGGCGCTGCAGGGGACTCTCGCACAACTTTCCTGAAAAATCGTACAAGTGGGTCCGCAACGAGCTCGGCAAAAGCCCAGGTGGCTCGGCGACATTAGGAGAGGCTTGGTAGAAATTTATGGGCCAAGGAAGAGGAAACAAGCGATTTCGGCAATTTTCTGAGGGTGTTAGCCCATGGATGTTGGCGCTGCAGGGGGCTCATACATAACTTTTCCTAAGGGGTGGGTCTGCAATGAGCACGACGAGAGGCCCAGGTGGGTTGGCGGCGTTAGGGGAGGCCTTGTAAGATTTTATGGGCCATGAAACAAGAAACAAGTGATTTCGGCAGTTTTTTATGAGTGTTAGCGCATGGAATCTGGCGCTTTAGGGGGCTCCAGCGCAATTTTCCCTTAAAATCATATGAGTGGCTCTGCAATGAGCCCGGAAAGAGGCCCAGGTGGCCGGCAGCAATGGGGGAGGCCTGGTAGGATTTATGGGGCAAGGAACAGGAAACAAGCGATTTCGATAGTTTTCTATGGGTGTTAGCCTACTGATTCTGGTGTTGCAGGGGCTCCGACGCAACTTTCCCAAAAAATTATATGAGTGTGTCTGTAACGAGCCTGGCAAGAGGACCAGGTTGCCCGGCGACATTGCGGGAAGCCTGGTAGGATATTATGGGCCAAGGAATAGGAAACAGGTGACTTCGGCAGTTATTGTAGGTGTTAGCCCACAGATTCTAGCGCTGCAGGGGGCTCTGACGCAATATTCCCAAAAATTCATACGATTGGGTCTGCAACGAGCCCGGCAAGAGGCCCAGGTGGCATTGACGGAAGCCTGGTAGGATTTTATGGGCCAAGGAAGCCAAAACAGGCGATTTCGACAGTGTTTTGTAGGTGTTAGGCCACGGATTCTGGCGCTGCATGGGGGTCTGGCGCAACATTCCTAAAAAATCAAACGAGTGGATCTGAAACGAGCCCGACAAGAGGCCCTGGTGGTCCGGCAGTGTTGGCGGAAGCCAAGTAGGATTTTATCGGGCAAGAAAGTCGTAACAGGCGATTTAGGTAGTTTTCTGTGTGTTAGCCCACAAAATCTAGCGTTGCATGGGGCTTCGGTGCAACATTCTTGAAAAGTCATATGAGTGGGTCCGCAATGAGCCCAACAAGAGGCCCAGTGGCGTTGGCAGAGGCTTGATAGAATTTTATGGGCCAAAGAAGTCGAAACAGGCAATTTCGATAGTTTTCTGTGGGGGTGAGCCCACAGATTCTGGCGTTGCATGGGGCTCCGGCGCAATATTCTCGAAAAAATATATGAGTTTGTCCGCAATGAGCCCGACAAGAGGCTCAAGAGACCCGACGGCGTTGACAGAGGCCTTGTAGAATTTTGTGGGCCAAGGAAGTCGAAACAAGCGATTTCGACAATTTTCTATGGGTTTTAGCCCACGAATACTGGCGTTGCATGGGGCTCCGCCGCAATATTCCCAAAAAATCAAACTAGTGGATCCGCAACGAGCCCGGCAAGAGTCCTAGGTGGCCCAGCGGTGTTGGCGGAATCCTGTTAGGATTTTATGTGGCAAGTCGAAACAGGCAATTTTGACAGTTTTCTATGGGTGTTAGCCCATGGATTCTGTCGTTGCATAGGGGCTCCGGCGCAACATTCCTGAAAATCCATACGAATGGGTCCGCAACGAGACCCGCAAAAGGCCCAAGTGGTCCGACGGCATTGACAGTTTTCTATGAGTGTTAGCCACGAATTAAGGGGCTGTAAGGGGGTCCAGCGCAAGATTCCCCAAAAATCATACGGGTAGGTCCACAACGAGCCCGACAAGAGGCCCAGATGGGCCGACGGCGTTGGCAGAGGCCTGATATTAATTTTTAAAAATTTACTTGGTCACATTTTTTTTTCCTCCAAAGTTTTTGAATTTGTTTGTAATTCCTTTGATTTTTACCCTTTCCATTAATGATGTTCTAGTAATAAAATGAATTACTATGCCAAAAGAGAACAATGTAATTATGCCAAAAGAAAGATAGCATTAGTAGTTCAAAATTAAGATATTTATTAGTAGTTCAAATAAAGTGGTACATTATCCTTATCCTACTTAAATAAGAGTCTAGGCAACCCATAATTGTTATTTTCATCTAAAGGCCCAATAAGTAGATTAATAACCCAACAACCAAAAGGTAAGAAAGCCCATTTAAATTTGTCGATCCAGAAGGTATTGTAGGCCCATCAGCTACTGCCATTGATCCAACATTTTGGGCCATGTTTTGCTCTTTGGGCTGGACTTTCACAGGAATTTTCAGCCCATTTTTGCAGCTCTCCGTGTTTCCGCTCGCGAAGTACCGGATTCCTTCTCCTTCGAGAGAGATCGTATCCAAACCGTGTGTGTACATCTTGATCGGGTTGGATACATCACACAATGTAAAATCTTCCTCGTTTCTCAGCTCTACCAAACTCTCCTGAGCTGTGGAGTAGGCGAACCCTGCTCGTATAATACATGAAAAATTATAAGTATTTTGAGTTAATTAGTTTTTAAACAGAGTCTATAACTGTGGAAGAAAATCGATTTATCGATGAAATTAAATATCCAACACTAGTATTTTCAAAGTTTAAGGTCACGAGTTCAAATTCGTTTTATCAAAACAATCAAATATTTCCCTACTAACTAATAAAATATGATAAGATATTTTCTTTTTGCTTCGGATAATAGTGATGTTTGACTCAATTTGTTATCACTTCAACTATTCTATGAGGTGTTTCCTACAACTCACCAGCATAAACATTAGATGAGCAACAAGCATCTTGTATCTAGTCTCAAATATAAATTCTAACATCGTATCGTATGTGTGTCTAGAACTTCAAATTTACGAGTTTCTTCAACGATCTTGAATAAATATTCGATAATAATTGAATTCATGGTAACATATTTAAGTCTATACTACTTTTTTCGTCCCATTTTTTGTGGCATTCTTTGACTTGACACGGTGTTTAAGAAAAAAAGTAAGAAACTTGTGGTCTAAAATCATTCTAAGAAATTTGTATGGTTGAGATTCATTTCGTTAAGGTAAAAGAAGAATTTTACAGCCAAATTATTTTCAATTAGAATAAGATAATATTCTTTTTGAAATAAACAAAAATATACCACGTAGAATGAAACTGAGAGAGTACTTGTTTACCTAACCTATTGAGCTATAGAGCAAGGAAAAGAGAGAATACTTTGCCATAAAAGAAAAACTTTAAACTACTTTAAAGGTTCATTAATGTTGGATTTATTTTATTTATAATGTCTGACTGCTATTATAAAAGTTGATTGTTACAAAAATGATAAATATTATTATTGATATTAGCGGAGTCAAGAATTTTTATTAAAATAAATTTAAATTTATAAAAAAATACATATAAGATATTAAAAAATTAATTTTTTTACATAGAAACCTGTGGTACAATAATTTTTTTTTTAGTATTTTATCTTTTGAAATAACCAAAGTATGGGTCAATTTTCCTGATTCAAGTCTTTTACTTTATTGGGAATCACGACTAATGTTTGATTGTAATAATTATTCGAAGTACAAGAACCAATTCATTTTATTTTTCACGTGATTTCTGATTTTTTAAAAAATTTAAATTAGTACTATAAATACATATATTTTTAAATGTAAAATATTAAAATTTTATTATATTTAAATCATGATTAATTAAATGCTCCAATATTTTTATATGACACAGAATAACATTTTTCTATAGTTTTATTTATTCTGTCATCAAGATAATAAATATATTTAAAATTACATAAACACTCCTTAGTATTCCTTTAAAACTAGTTATCAAACATTATTTAAGTTAAATGTCTATCAAAAATAATAACATATTTCCATAAGCTAGATGTAAAATTTATATTCACTTTATCATTAATATTTTTTCATTAGATTATATTAAATATATTATTCTGATACATTATATAATCTAAAAGTTCAAGTAGTCATGATGAACTAATATGAGGGGTTGTTTTTTTTCGAATCTTACTAACACGAATACTTTGTACAAATTACGAAAAATTCATGAACTAACACGTACAATACGAAATAATAAGGAAGGAGAAAGGAGAAGAAGCTCACAAATTTTATCACCAACTCTAAATACTCTTTGAGAGGACCAAGAAGCAACATCACTAGATGGGTCCCACCCTCTATCTTCTCCGACCACATGGTGCACCTGAGCTCCGGCCACCGTCGCCGCCGTGAAAACAATCGCCGCCACCAGCAAATCCCTGGCACCCATTTTAGCTAAAAAGGATAAAGAAGAGAGAATAGTAGTATTATGCTTGAAAGCAAAGCAAAGGCAAAAGGGGTAAGGAGTTTCTTTTCTCACTCTCAAGAAAAAGAGAAATATGTACTAGTTTAGCTGGGGGTGGGGGGGCGGGGGGAGTGGGGGGCTTTGGGAATGTAACATTTAACATGAGGAAGTTAACTTCAAAGGGGGCTGGTTGGGGTTAATTAAATTACGCGAGCCGAATGTAGAATTTAAATTTTGATAATACTCCCTTCGTCTAATTTTAATTTTCTCCTATTTACTTGGTACGAGAATTAAGAAGTAGTAAATGATGGATTAATTTTATCAAATTATTCTTTGAATATAATAAATATGATATCTTGAAAAATATAATAGGAAAATGATTATAATTAATAATAAAGGTAAAGTAGGAACTAAGTGTGTCTCTTGATTTCATAAAGTGGACAAGACTTATTGGACATCCCAAAATAGTATACGGGTTAAGTAAAGTTGGACAGAGAGAATATTAGTTATGTTTGACATTTTTAGATTTAGAGCAAATATAAAATTTGAAGTTTATGAATTCGTGTGATGAGCGAGTTTAAGTAGATTTATAACAATAACTTTTTTTTAATCGAAATAATTGTAGAATTTTTATTTAAAAAAAATATTTATTTAGGACCTGAATAAGAATTATGAAGTTTATGTTAACTCACTTATACTTTTTATATAAGGTGAGAGTAAGATTCACAACAATTAGATAATTTTAATTATAAATTTTTTAATACTAAATCATCTTTTTATGAGAAAATATATTTAAAAATTATATTCGTTAAATTTTAGATCTATCGAGTTGTGTGAAAAAAAAAATAATCAAGGCTGGCTCAAGCAAATTAGTAGCCTAACACGAAAATCAAATGAAGGCCTTAAATTTTAAAAAATAAATTAATATATTTGCTTACGAATTTTATTCTTCCATCTCTTTGAGATGTAGAATTGTTTTAAAATATTATAATTAATTTCATTCTGTAATTCTTTTCAATTGATCATATAATCATAATTTAGATGTGTCAACCTTGTTCTAAAAATTATTTCTTCTTATATGACATAAATAATCTTTACTAGAAATTATAAATAGTAGTTTCTCAAGCAGTAGGACGTACTACTATGGGGAAAAAAAGGAGGTACAAGTTAAGTGAATGGTTATATATATTATTAAGAGGACGAGGACAATAATAATAACATTTTCAATGAAATTTGATAAGTAAATTTTAAGAAAATAAACTATATGTAAGATTATTTCTAAATGATTTTTGTTTCAAAAATGTCGAATTCCAAAAGGAAAAGATATTAAATATGAAAATTAATTAGCACGTGTCCTTTATTAGGAGAGGTACTTCCAAATTCCCTTTCATATTTTTGGCTTATTTTGATCAATTAATTGCCACGTGTCCTTTTGTTATTAGTACCATTTTTTCCAACTACCCACCAGTGGTAATTTTTTTGGTCATAACTCAACTTTGTTTTACCTTACCTAACGTTTTACCCATTGATTTTTTCATTAATTTGCATCTTAAAATCCTTTTATAATCATTTTTTCTTCGAGTATAAATAATAATAATTTTATTATGAATATTTGTGAATATTATCATTTAAGATTATTGTGATTCAAGAGTTGTAAGTAGCAGAGTTTTCAAATTTTATATGAGTTAGATTTTCTTGCAATATGGCATCATCTTTAATAAAAGAACAGTATTTGATATTTTTGATCTTTTTACAACTATATCAAACGTAATTGGTAGAATTTTGGGATGCAAAGCATTTTATTCCTTATCCAACAACAACAACATACCCCAGTGCCTCAAAAGGCTCCCGTTCATTGCGGGGTGAGGAGGGGTCGGATGTACGTAGCCTAACCCCTATGTTTAAAAACATAAAGCGACTGTTTCCAGATGATCCATGAGGAGCGTCGAAAGTTGCATTGACTAACTGCTACTTCACAAATGAAAGAAGCGCAAACAGTTTAAAGAGCCATTTTGCTTTATTCCTCATCCATGAGTTAGAATTTAGAATAAATAATGTCTAAAAATTTTAATAGAATTAGACTCATCTCATAGAATCACACGAGATGTCTATGTACAAATTTGGAATATATTTTTAGATTTTTTTTTATTTTTGACATAATTTTAGGTGTTATGATTTGATTTGACAGACAAACTGTTAAAACGAGATAACTATGGAATTAGTAATTAAAGCAATTTATTCTTTCTTTTTTATTTTTACGTGAAAATGAGTGATGTACATTTTAACGGTGTATATAAAAGTATAATATGTGGTTTAGGCAAAAATTAAGAAACATAGTTTATAGTTGAAAGTGGTGGATATTCCCCAATTCAAGAAAGTTCTCATATCATGGTTCACAAATTTAGAAAAATTATTAGTGAAAAAAATACTTAATTGCTATCATAAATATTTTAAGTGAATAGGTAAAAAAAATAATACTTTCATACGTAAAAAATAGTTATTTTTTATAAGATTTAGTTAGATTAGATCCATATTTATTTTCTCGGGATGATAACTTTGCTGAATATATGAAAGATATCTTTTTTACTATCTTAAATATTGTAATAAATCAAAACTGGACAAATAAATTGAAACGAAAAAAGGGCAAGTCCGATGCATTAAAGTTGCTCTCGCTATGCACAAGGTCCAGAAAAGTGCCTGACCACAAGAGTCTATTGTGCGCAATCTTATCTTGTACTTCTGCCAGAGGCTGTTTTCAAGACTCAAAACGGAGCCAGTAATAAAAGATGTTGTACAAACAACAAGATACAGTGAAATTATCATCAATAATCATTTATCAATATCCCAATATGTATCATTCTTCAAAAGATTTTCTTGGTGAACAAAATATGATAATATCATCTTCTTGAGGCAACTTAAAACTAACTTTCTTCTTCAATTTCCCACTTTGTGTTCTATACATCAACCCTCCTTCTTCTTCTTCTTCTTCTTCATCAATAATATTAATCTCCTCAATTTTTCTAACTCTTTCTGAAAAACTAATTCTTGGAGTACCAAATAAATCCTTATTCATCATGTGTTCTGGTGATGAAAAGCTAATTCTTGGAGTATAAAAATTGGAATTATTCACTTCATGACATGGTGAAGATACATAAATCCTTTTTGTAGTAGTTTTAGGGTTTGGAGAGTCCAAAAAACTTTGGTGTAAAGATTTTTCTTGATGAGGAAAAGTACTAGTTTTAATATTTTTACTTTTTCGTTGATGAAATTCTGAATCTTTTTGGCTAACACAACAAAGATTTGAACCCATAATTGAGATAATATGTTTTTATTAGAATTACAAAAAAAAAAAGGTTAGGAAATTGTCACATGGTGGATATTTAGGGTGAGAAATGAGGTGAATTAGATTTTGAAGAGGTGTTTTTAAAGGTTTTTAAAAGCGGAGGGACCTAAGAGAAGAAATATTTTTTTTTTTAAATTTTGGCTTGGTTATTGTCATAGTTTAATTTGGTGTTATTATAAGAACATAGTGTTGATATCATAATTTAGTGATCCAATTAAACAATTAATGTAAGACAATAATTGTGACTAAGTAATATGTATATTCACTTTAGTATTTAATTAATATATTAAGATTAAATTGATAGAGAGGTTCTCTCGTGAGACGAGGGTCTTTCGCAAATAACCTTTCTATCCCTATGAAGTAGTAAGGTGTGCGTACATTTTACTCTTTCTAGACCACACTTGTGGATTCCACTGAATATGTCGTTGTTGTTGTTATGTTAAAATTAAATTGATTAATTGTAACATAAATATTGAATGAATAATTATTTATTGTTATACTTATAATTGAATCAAGAGGATGCTCCTTTAATTATAATTAATCAAGATTTTCTAATTCTGAAACTTAGTATGTAATAATAGCTAGAAACAAGAAAATTCTCTAGAATATATCACCCCTTAAATTGGAGTATCCAAGTTGTGACTAATATATCAACATTAAATAAATTTGTGACAATTGGATATAAGTTAAAATAATAAGGTGAAAATTGGTTATAGAGTGCAAATCATACAATAGATAATCTTTATCAAGTTTGATTAGTTAGTTTGTTAGTTCATTAATTTACTATCCTACTAAACCCTACCCATAATATATAAATAACCATTATGTGCATTGAAAAGATGGTGCATTTTACATTAATATATGATGGCTAGGGTTTCTTTCGACCATTTAATAAGTCTCCTAATTAATTAACTAGTGTTTTACTAGCTTTAATTACGTACGAACAATATTACTGTCACCAAATAAATTGATAACATTTTAAAATGGCTAACTCACATATCGAAAATTTGACTTGACTAGAACTTAGTTGTATTTATAGAATTAGATAGTGGCATAATAAATATGATAAAATGAACTCAATCAAATAATAGCTTCACTCGATAAACAAAGGCAATTGATCTTTTCAAGGACATACTATATAATATAATAATATTATTTTAAACAATATCGAAAAGCTCATGGGTGAGTGGGGAGTGGATAAATAGCTTGGGCTAGGTCTATTTTTGTTAAATAGTTTTACAATGAGGTTCAAAATGAGCTTTTATTTTCAATTGTACATAGCCAGTATAGAAATTGTGTACAATATATATGATTTATTTTTAGGTTTTAAATTTAGCTAAATGCCTCAACGGAAAAATATTGTTCAGATCAATCTTAATTAACTTTACGACATATTTACTATCTCTTTTTCAAGTATATAAATAATTCTATAAAAACGTTATCTACACATATGCTAAAATATAAATATAAAATCTCATAATTCTCAATGTATTGAATATTATCCGATTTGTATTTTGTATCATTGTGTATTTACACAATTTTCACTTGACTTTTTTAGAGTTTTTTTCTCTCAATATACTTGCATTCACTTATCATTAAATCAAGTCACATCCAATCATAAATTCTATGTATGTATCTTTTGTTAGGTGTATATTGTTTTCCTCATTATATACTCAACAAACCTAAATATAAGTGGAGAAATGAGCTTAGCTTTATCATCACTTGAGATTCAATGTATCTAGATGGAACTTCAAGTTCATTGAACTTGTCTATATAGATGAAAGAAAGACCATTTAGTACAAGCAATACGTCTTCAATTTTCCGCATCTATGACCAGTCTTGGGCGTTTTAATTTTGAGATTCGTATTTTATTCGAGTATATTTCAAATTTGAAGTTAATAAATTTATTCAACGATTATAAATAGTAATTAGGTTTACAATAAAATATTTTGTAAGTTTCTTAATGTTTAAACAAAATTAGTGCACAAATTATTAAATTTGCGGAAAAATATAACCAACTCTATAGATCTGTCCTGAATGCTATAAAATGTGGTGACCGTAGGTCTTTAGGCTGCTCTTCTATTTATGGAGAGTGCATGTGTAATTATTTTAACTTACCAAATGACTAGTACACTCAATACAACAACAACAACATACCCCAGTGCCTCAAAAGGCTCCCGCTCATTGCGGGGTGAGGGGGGGTCGGATGTACG
>JAPFFP010000008.1:5623389-5640368 GCA_026153255.1 Solanum medicagineum | reverse complement strand
TCCATCCGAGATTGATGAAAATGACTAGTACACTCAATAATAAAGGTAAATTCAGAATCTAAATTTTACAAGTTCTGAATTCAACGTCAACTTAACGATTTTCATATTAATAACAATAATTGATTAACACATATTCATAAACTTAATTGGTCCATTTTTAAGTCATAGCCATCTCAGTCTTTGGACTAAATAATGAAAACATCTATGTATATTTATGGTGTCATTTTTTATCATTCTCATGAATACTAGATAGTAAAAAATATACCACTATTGCTTGACATATATTTTCTGGCAAAAGCAAAATGTTGATTCACATGATGATTGTGAGTAAAGTGGACTTTAGTTGGTGTGGTAGCTAAGCATTATTTCTAGTTTATCTTTCTATTTATGAAAAGTTTAAAAATCATTATAGATTTCATTTTATTTTATATGGTATTTTTTGACTTGATACGATATTTAAGAGAAAAGAAATTTTTTTTGAAACTTGTGCTCTTAATCCTTAGATACTTGTGTGGTTGAAATTTATTTCATTAAAGGCAAAAGAAAAATTTTAAAAATAAATTATATTTAATTTCATCCAATGTTCTATATGTAGTGCACCTATTAATTAAATTAAATTCACATTCATATTAAATTGGTTTCACATTAAGAGTTAAAATGCTCGCTAACAAAAACTCAAAAACTAAAATCTCGTGAACTAAAAGAATGTTTTATGTGCATAAATTAATAAAGATTCTCGGCTATGCTCCTAAAATTCATGCTTCTTAAAAATAAGGAGTTTTTAAAAGTTTGAAATCTAAGGGATATACTTTCAAATTCGCCTAAAAGTGATTTTCCACTTTTTTTTTTAAATACCAATAAATAAAGCATAAGGTCAAATACTCCAAATATTAAATTATATCTACCACAATATAATTTTTCATACATCAAGTGACATTCAATTATCTTGGTCACCTGACTCGAAACTTGTGTGCAGCGTACGTGTGGAAAAACTAGTATATAAGAAATGCATAGAAAATAAAAAAATTTTATTTTGAAAATTTTTTGGACCAACTTCTGCCCTAAAACGTTGTATGATAATCCAAATAATTTTGGTTATTGATATTCATTGCCCTGACAAGACTTAGATTATAATTTTTGACATTCTAAATTCAAAAAATTACAATTCAAGAGTTTTTTTAGTTCTCAGTAAGTATTAATCTATGGATTTTTAAAAATTTATTGGTCAAACTTCATTCTCTACCTCATAGAATCTTTTATCCAATGTTGTGTATCTAGAGCAACTATTGAGATTTGACTAAATTCAAATTTATATTATGTTAAGTTCACATTGAAAATAAAAATGCTCACTGATAAAAAATTTCAAAATGTACCTCGTGATTGGGAGAATATTTTATCTATGGCTAGAAAACAGATTATATCACCACACTCATTCAAAAGGTATATTTTCTGGATTATCCCTCACATGAAAAAACACTTTGTTACATTCAAATTGAAGAAGATTTTATCTTTAACAAAAACACTCACTAACAAAAACTCCAAAACAAAAATCTTGTGATTTGGAGAATGTGTTATCTATAAGCTGAAAATATTTTACACGACCACACTCATGCAAAAGGTGTGTTTTTGGGATTATCTCTAACATAAAATTCTGTGCAAAACTTATATATATATATGTACTGGTAAGTGAATCCTTCTCTATAAAATTTGAAGAAAAAGTTGAGATATAAAAATGGCGACATTGGCAGCGGTGGTGGAAAGCTTGATGGATTTATCAAGACTGGTGAATGCGTTTTTAGAAGGAGAGACAATTGAGAAGTTAGAGAAGATTGATACTACTTGCTTTGATGAATCAAAGAATTTGAGGAATTTATTGAATTCCGATGAGAATTCTAACAATGATTTGAAAAGAAGTATAATTGAAGTTGTAGAAAATGCTCTACTTGCTGGAAAACCAAACAGCCGGAGCTCATCAGAGTTTAAACGATGGTTGATGACTCAATTGCGTGATCAAGGCTTTGATGTTGGTAAGCTCTTTTTCACAAATTGTGTAGCTAAACAATAAATTTGTAATTTAATTTTTTCGCGAAATTCAACGTTACAGGCTTGTGCAAATCAAAATGGGAGAAAGGTGGTAATAGCATGTCAGGAAGTTATGAGTATATTGATGTTAACGTGGATGATAATTCTCGTTACATAATTGAGGTTGATTTAGCCGAAGAATTTGAAATAGCTCGTGCTACGCCATGCTACGCTTCATTGCTCGAAAATTTCCCTCGAGTTTTTGTTGGCAAAGTGGATGAGTTGAAGCAAGTGGTCAAAATCATGTGTAGAGCCATGAAGAAATCTATGAAGAAAATGGATATGTATGTTCCACCATGGAGAAGACTTACTTATATGGAAGCTAAATGGTTTGGATCTTATAAGAGAATAACAAATGAAAAGAGTAGTTTTGATTCTCTTTCTCCTTCAAAGAAGAGAAATGTTGAATTTGTGCCAATGAGAGCAATTTCTTTCTATTATAAAGAAAATATTACTTCTTCTATTAGTGGCATCAAAATGGGAAATTTGGCTGCAGCTTTGAATGAATAATTGGATCATGAGCCGACAAAGATTATGGTAGGGTTAATCAAAGATTTCAAATTCAAATCCTGAATATGAGATTGTCTTTAGAAAATGATAGATTTTTAGTGTGGATGTTAAATGTCTGGTGAGGAAAAAAAAAAGATAATATTAGTCTATGATGTTTGTTGGAGAAGAAAATATTGTCTTTCTTCAAGTAGTTGAGGTGAGGGTTTGAATTTTATTAAGCATATGGTATATTTATGTATTTAAAGTAATGAAGATTCAGAAAAATATGCAGGTTACTATTTGTTTGTCAATCATATATTTAGTTTTCATGAATTGCATATTTTATATTGATCTAGACAAAGATCCAAAATTTTATGGTTTTATTTTTATATATATCTGAATAGATGAAAGAAAGAGATAATTAATTGCCATTTTAGTAAAAGCATCACATCTTCAATTTTCCGCATCTATTTTTAGGATCAGTACTTTATTTGAGCATATTCTAAATTTGAAGTTAACGAATTTGTTCAAGACTTTAAGTTAATGTTACAATATAATACTAACTACGTGCATAATAAAATATTTAGTGAATTTCTTAATACGCAAAGTTAATATAAAAATTATTAAATTTACATAAAGTTATAATCGACTTTCTAGATCCGTCCTAAATGCTTGAAACAATGTGGTGAGCATTGGTCTCTTTTGGCTTCTCTTCTTTGTATGAAGCATGTAGTCATTTTAAGTTACTAAATCACTAGTACACTCAATAATTACTAATTATATTCCTGCCCAAAAAAATACTTAGCATTTCCATCAATTTCTTTACTAATTTTATCAAAATTGAGTTATATTTGTATGTCATAGTGGAGTTATCTCATTCTTATGATAGTAATTTCAAGAGGCTTTTGGAAGGAGTGTAAGAACATACATTTTACTTTAACTAAAATGAAATATAAGTAGAAAAAAAAAACTAGATTCAATTCCTTAGGAAGAAAAGTATCCAAATAATAAATTTTTTTGCTTGTAATATGAAAACTTAGAAGTCATATTTTGATGAGAATGGAATAACCTACAAGTAGATATATGTGCATAAATTAATGAAAATTCTTGGCTATGCTCTTGAATTTGTGATTCTTAAAAATAGAGAGTTTTCCACACTTTTTTTACATACCAATAAATAAAGCACTCATAAGTCAAATACTCCCCAATATTGAATTATATTTACCACAATATATTTTTTTATACATCAAGTGATATTCAATTATCTTGGTCACTTGACTCGAAAATCACTGACAATGCACGTGTGGAAATATTAGTATATAAAAAACGCATAGAAAATAGGTTTTTTTTTCCTGAAAAATTTTTGGATCAACTTCTGGCCTAAAACATTATTGTACCATCCAAAATAATTTTGGTTATCAATATTCATTGCCCCAACAAGACTTTCATTATAGTTTTTGACATTGCAGAATCACAAAATTATAATTTCAGAATTCTTTTAGTTCTCAATAAGTATTAATGTATAGATTCTTAAAAATTTGTTGGTCAAACTTCATTCTCTACCTCATAGAATCTTTCATCCAATGTTCTATATCTTGTGCATCTATTGAGATTTGACTAAATTCAAATTTATATTAAGTTAAGTTTACATTGAAAATAAAACGCTCACTGATAAAAACTTCAAAACGAAAACCTCGTGACTGGAAGAATATTTTATCTATAGCCAGAAAACAGGCTATATCTCCACACTCGTTCAGAAAATATATTTTTTGAATTATCTCTCACATGAAAAAACACTTGGTACATTCATAGTTTATCTACATTGTGCTTACATTCAGATTGGAGAAGATTTTATCTTTAACAAAAGCGCTCACTAACAAAAACTCCAAAACGAAAACCTCGTGATTTGGAGAATACTTTTATCTTTATACTAAGAACGATTTACACAAACACACTCATGCAAAAGGTATATGTTTTGGATTATCCCTCCATGAAATTCTTTACAAATTAGAATGTAATAGAATATTACACAGAACCTTAACAAAAAGCGGCACCAAGAACTCGCCAGCGCCTCCGGTGGTGGAAAGCTTGACGGATTTATGTGCGAAATTAGTAAAGATTATATTGAATTCATGCTTCTTGAAAATAAGGAGTTCTTAAAAGTTTGAAATCTAAGGAATATATTTTCAAATTTGCTTAAAAGTGATTTTTCACACTTTTTTAAATAATAACAATAAATAAAGCATAAAGTCCAATACTCCCTAATATTTAATTATATCTACTAGAATATATTTTTTCATACATCAAGTGATATTCAATTATCTTGGTCACCTGATTCGAAAATCATGTGAGTGCAACTCACGTGTGGAAAAACTAGTATATAAGAAACACATAGAAAATAGGATTTTTTTTTTCTGAAAATTTTTTGGACCAACTTCTGCCCTAAAATATTGTGCTACCATCCAAAATAATTTTGGTTATCGATATTCATTGCCCACAATATCGTTTTTGACATTTCAGAGTTACCAAATTAAAATTCAAGTGTTTTTTAGCTTTAAATGAGTTTTTTGAAAGAAAGCAAAGTCTACAAATTTTTTAAAATTTACTGGCCAAACTTCATTCTCCCTCGTTAAATTTTATGTTCTTTACATAGTACACCTATTGAGATTTGCTTAAATTCAAATTTAGATTAAATTAATTTTATGTGAGAACAAAAACGTACACTAATAAAAACTCCAAAACTAAAACATCGTGATTTGGAGAATATTTTATTAGTTAAGCTGAAAACGGTTTACACGAACACACTCATGCAAAAGGTATATCTTTTTGGATTATCCCTCGCATGAAATTTTATGCAAAAGTCGAATCTACTAGAATATTACACAAATATATATGTACTGGTTAGTGAGTCCTTCTCTATAAACATTCGATTCGTCTTTAAAATTCAAAGAAAAAGTTGAAATTGAAAAATGGTGACATTCGTAGCAATGAAGTTTAAGAGAGTGGTTGCAGTGTTTGATGAGGTGGCGAAACGGCAGAGAGCAGCGGTGGTGAAGAGCTTGACAGATTTTTCGAGACTTGTGAATTCGTTTTTAGAAGGAGAGGCAACTAAAAATTTAGAAGAGATTGATGGAAATGTTGATGCTAATTCTTTTGATGAGTTGGAGAATTTGAGGAATTTGTTGAATTCCGATGAGAATTCCGACGAAGATTTGAAGAGAAGCATTCAATTGATATTTTTCATACATCAAATAATATTCAATTGTCTTGATGAAGTGACTCGAACACCAGCAACACACGTGCGAGTTGTACATGTGAAAAAACTAGTATATGAGAAACACATAGAAAATAGAATTATTTTTTTCAAAAATTTTTTGGACCAACTCCTGCCCTAAAACATTGTGCAATCATCTGAAATAATTTTGGTTATCCATATTCATTGTCCCAACAAGACTTACATTATAGTTTTTGACATTTCAGAGTCACAAAATTAAAATTCAATAGTTTTTTTAGTTCTCGATGAGTATGAGTAGGATATAGATTTTCCAAAATTTATTGATCAAACGTTATTCTCCCTAATAGAATTTTTCATCCAAAGTTATGTACCTAGTGCACCTATTGAGAGTTGATGAAATTCAAATTCACATTAAATTAAGTTCACATTAAAAATAAAAATGCTCACTAACAAAACTAAAGCCTCATAACTTGAAAAATATTTTATCTGATCTACATGCAGAAAACAAGTTATATCAACACCCATGCAAAAGGTATATATTATTGGATTATCCCTCGTATAAAAAACACTTGGCTACATTATGTCTACATTCATATAACCCACATATTTTTTAGAAAAATTACTTATATATATGTACAATTTTATATTGTAGATTATTATATCCCCCCTCTGTCTCATTTGATGTTATACACTAGTCTTTTAAATCAATCTAAAAAATAATGTTGTCTTACTGTAATTAGAAATAATTTAACTTTAAGTCCCTTTTACCTTCAACGAAATGAATCTCAGCCATACAAATATATAAGGATTGTTTTACACCACAAATTTTAATTTTTTCTTAAATATGGTGTCAAATAAAAAGATATCATATATAAGATAAAACGGAGGAAGTAATGATTTTTAATATTGAATTATATCTGCCACAATATTTTTTTTCATACATCAAGTTATATTCAATTGTCTTGATCACATGATCGAAAACCACGTGCAAAGCATGTGCAAATCACACGTGGAAAAATTAGTATATAAGAAATGCATAGAAAACATTGTGTGATCATCCGAAATAATTTTGGTTGCCTTGACAAGACTTACATTATAGTTTTTGATATTTCAAAGTCACAAAATTAAAATCCAAGAATATTTTTAGTTTTCAATAAGTATTAGTCTATAAATTTTTCAATATTTATTGGTCAAACTTCATTGTCCCTAATAGAATCTTTCATCCAATGTTACGTACCTAGTGCACCTATTGAGATTTGATTAAATTCAAATTCATATTAAATTAACCTTGAAAGTAAAAACGCTCACAAAGAAAAACTCCAAAACTAAAACCTCGTGACTTGAAGAATATTTTATCTTTAAGCAGAAAACGATCTATATCAACAAACTCACACAAAAGGTGAATTATTAAATTATCCCTAGGAAAAAACACTTAGCTAAATAACGAACTTATTCGTACATTATGTCTACATTCATAGTGTTATTCATATAACCCAAACTTCTGTGTAAAGTTCGAATCTATTTTGAATATTACACAGAAACTAAAAAAAAATTACTTATATAAATATGTACAACTTTATTAACATAATGTCTTCATCTTTACTCTATTAAAAAAAAAAAAAACCTCCATTAATGGTAAGTGACTCCTCTGTGAACATATTTTCTCCATGATTGCAACATAACTGATTCATAAATATTCGATTCGTCTTTAAAATTCGAAGAAAAAGCTGAGATAGAAAAAATGGCGAGATTCGTACCGGCGAATTTTAAGAGAGTAGCTGCAGCGTTTGATGATGTGGCAAAATGGCGGATCTGCGAGAGCAGCGGCACCGAGCATTCACCGGCGGTAGTGGAGAGTTTGACTGATTTATCGGGACTCGTGAACTCGTTTTTAGAAGGAGAGGCAACTGAGAAATTTGAAGAGATTGATGGAAATGTTGATGCTGATTGCTATGATGAATCGGAAATTAAGGAGAATTTGAGGAATTTGTTGAATTCCGATGAGAATTCCGATGATGATTGGAAGAGAATTATTAGTGAAGCTGTGGAAAATGCTTTGCTTGCTGGAGAATCAAACGACCGGAGCTCGCCAGAGTTTAAACGGCGGTTGATGACTCAATTGCGTGATCAAGGCTTCGATGCTGGTAAGCTCTTTTTCACAATTTTTGTAGCTAAACAATAATTTTATCTGTTATATAGTGTATATAAGTTAATTTTTTCGCGTAATTCAACTTTACAGGATTGTGCAAATCAAAATGGGAGAAAGTTGGGAATGTTACGTCCGGAAGTTACGAGTATATCGATCTTAACGTGGATGGTAATTCTCGTTACATAATTGAGGTTACATTAGCTGGAGAATTTGAAATAGCGCGTGCAACGCCTTGCTATGCTTCGTTGCTCGAAAATTTTCCTCAAGTTTTTGTTGGAAAAGTGGAGGAGTTAAAGCAAGTGGTCAAAATCATGAGTAGAGCCATGAAGAAATCTATGAAGAAAATGGATATTTATGTGCCACCATGGAGAAGACTTGCTTATATGGAAGCTAAATGGTTTGGATCTTATAAGAGAACAACAAATGAAAAAGGTAATTGTCAAAAGAATAGTTTTGATTCTTTTTCTTCTTCAAAGAAGAGAAATGTTGGATTTGTGCCAACGGGAGCAATTTCTTTTTATTGTAGAGAGACTATTTCCACTTCTAATAGTGCCATCAAAATGGGAAATTTGGCTACAGCTTTGAATGGATAATATGATCATGAATCAACGAAGATTGTGGTGGAGTTGATCAAAGATCTCAGGTTTGAATCCTGGATATGATATCATTATTAGGAAATGATAGATTTAGTGTTGAATATGAAATCGTCATTAGGAAATGATAGATTTAGTGCTGGGTTTGGGAAGTTAGATTTGTAATGTTTGTAGGAGAAGAAAATATTGTGTTTCTCCAAGTAGTTGAGGTTGAGGGTTTGAATTCTCTCAGGCATATGGTATATTGCATAGCAATTTGTATATATTTATGTATTTATAAAGTAATGGAGAATATTCAGAAAAATATGCATGTTACTATTTGTTTGTCACTCGTATATTTAAGTAAAATTGCTAAAATCTTATATTTCTATTTATAAGTCGCGACTTACAATTTACACGATTTCAAATTTTTTTCCCTTGAGGAATTTGCCTCCCACATGTTCCCTCTATTGTTTTGTCATAAGCAAAAATTAGGATAGTACGTATACATAAAATTTACTTCTGCCTCATAGATAAGGATATTATTTTCAATAGATTTTCGACTGAGAGCAAAACAATTTAAAACAATACATAAAAGAAGCAATGAAAATACAAGATTCAACGGATAATAATAAAACAATATATAGCAGCAAAGCCTCCAACTCATTGATTCTCACGGTATCTCATAGATACTCGATGCTAATGTAACATTTTAGAAATGCATATAAGATTATTTTGTAAGTTAAAGTGTTCAACTGACATATTAAATACAACTGAGTTCAAAGAAGGTTAGGTTTACTATGAAGAACAATCTATGATAATTTAGGATTTTTATAATATAAGAGTCGGAACCTATCCCTAGTCTTCAAGTAAATAACTCAACATTCAATCAAGTGCATCATTTAGCTTTAGTATGAATATCAACATAATATATTATACTAATTATAAAAAAAAAATATATGCATAAAACATCTAACTTTACTAAAAGATCATAGATTCAGTAGGTGCCCCAGTTTTAGGATATACATTTATCCATGTTTATAGATGGTGATACATTTACTATACTCTATATTAATTCTAAAACTATCCATTATTTTCTAGAATATATGAAAATTTAAACCCTAGCTTGTATGTGAATAATTAGGACACTTTTATGAATGAACTCTTATTTCCAACCGTGGATAACCAGTAAAGAAACTGTGTACCATATTATTTACTTTTAGCTAAATGCTTCAACTCAAATATATTGTATGTCGGCCAATTTTAGGAGATATTTATTAATTTTTATTAACACATGTATTTAAATAATGTTGTTCATCAAATTTGAATATATTAAGAAAAGTTATTTATCTATACTGAAATTTGAATCTAAAATCTCATAATTCTCAATATAATTACTATTATTCGCTTTTGTTTTCTACCCCTGGTGTACATTTAAGTTGAGAAATAAGCTTAGTTTTTACTATTCACTTGAGAGTCATTGTATCTAGACGTTCATGTTTGGATGCATGCAAATGGCGAGTTTAACGGATGAATTCATTCCCAATCCTTAGAGTAGAGAATTCCAAAGAAAGCTTCATTTGAACAAGATGTAAAACAAGCAAGAATAACGGCATTCCTATTTTGAAAAAGCTAACTGCTGATTTCGCTCAACCTTTCTTTGGCTTACTCAGGACAAAGGATTGCGATCCTACAAGGATGAGCTAACTCCAAAAATCTGTCCTCAATTTGGATTGCAGATTGCAACTCACAAATCACTAGTAATTGCCGATTGATCGAATCGTTTCTGAACCTTGTACACATAGCCGGCCAAATCTCGAGCTTATTGAACTTGTCTATAATTATGTGAAAGAATTAGATAAATTATCTGCCAATTTAGGACAAGCATTACGTTCTCAACTTGCTGCATCTATGCGCACTCGTGCAAAATGAACTTATCATATTCCAACTAAAACGTATTCAGAATTTAAAATTAATGATAGACTAATCAACGATTTTAAGTCAATATTATAATATATATAATAATTATTATGTTCATAATGAAATATATAGTGAATTTTAGTTTCTTAACATACAAACACATTCATGAACTTGGTCCCTTCACTTTAAGTCATCACCATCTCAATCTTGACTAAAAATAATGAAAACATCTATGTGTATCTGTGGTGTCATCTTTTATCATTCTCATGAATACTAAATAGTCAAATTAATACTATGTATTACTTGACATATAGTCTTTGGCAAAAGCAAAAATGTTGATTCACATGATAATTGTGAGTAAAGTGGACTTTAGTTGGCTAATCTTTGTTAAAACGCGCCCTAACAAAAATTTCGAAAATAAAAGCACGTGGAATATTTTATTTTTATGTTGGAAATGATTTATTTGGACACTCATTTGAAAGGTATATTACTGGATTATCCTTCAAATAAATAAGCAACGAACTTGTTCTTACATTATGTCTACATTCATTCTATCAGTCACTTCAATCCAAGTTAGTGTGTAAAATTCGAAAAAATTACACACATATATACAACCTTATTAACATAATGTCTTCATCTTTACTCTAAACAAACGAAAAAAAACTCCATTAATGGTAAGTGAGTCCTTCTCTGTGCACATTTTTTCTTCATGATTGCGACATAACTGATTCATAAGTATTCGATTCCTCTTTAAAATTCGAAGAAAAAGTTGAGATCGGAAAAAATGGCGAGATACGTGCCGGTGAAGTTTAAGAGAGTAGCTGTGGCGTTTGATGAGGTGGCGAAAGCGCGGATCTGCGAGAGCAGCGGCAGTGAACAATCGCCGGCGGTGGCGGAGAGCTTGACGGATTTATCGGGACTCGTGAATTCGTTTTTAGAAGGAGAGGTAACTGTTGATGAGAAATTAGAAGAGTTCAATGGAAATGTTGATGTTAATTGCTTTGATGAATCGGAGATTAAGGAGAATTTGAGGAATTTGTTGAATTCCGATGAGAATTCCGGTGATAATTTGAAGAGAAGAGTTATTAAAGCTGTGGAAAATGCTATGCTTGCTGTAGAAGCAAATGACCGGAGCTCGCGGGATTTTAAACGACGGTTGATGATTCAATTGCGTGATCGGGGCTTCGATGCTGGTAAATACTTTTTCATAAATTTTGTAGCTCAACAATATTATCTGCAAAATCCGTTGCTTATAAGAGGCTCTACATTTTATAATTTAAGGTGCTTTATTAGTATACACTATAAGTTAAATTTTTTGCGTCATTCCATTTTTACAGGATTATGCAAATCAAAATGGGAGAAAGCTGGTAATCGTATATCAGGAAGTTATGTGTATATTGATGTTAACATGGGCTTTAGTCGTTATATAATCGAGGTTGCATTAGCCGGAGAATTTGAAATAGCTCGTGCAACGCCTTGCTACACGTTGTTGCTCGATAATTTCCCTCGAATTTTCGTTGGAAAAGTGGAAGAGTTGAAGCAAGTAGTGAAAATCATGAGTAGAGCCATGAAAAAGTCTATGAAGAAGATGGATATTTATGTGCCACCATGGAGAAGACTTGCTTATATGGAAGCTAAATGGTTTGGATCTTACAAGAGAACAACAAATGAAAAAAATAATCATCAAAAGAGTAGTTTTGATTCTCTTTCTTCTTCAAAGAAGAGAAATGTTGGATTTGTGCCAGTACAAGCAATTTCTTTCTATTGTGGAGAGAATATTACTACTACTAATAATGGAATTAAAATGGGAAATTTGGCTACTGCTTTGAACGGATAATATCATGAATCGGCAAATATCATGGTAGAGTTAATTAAACTTCTCTGGTTCAAATTTTGAATAGGAGGTCACCTTTGTTAGAAAAGGATAGAGTTGAAGGAAATCAGAAAAAAAAATGATAATATTATGACGAATATATTGAGGGAAGTTAGATTATATTGTTTATTGGAGCAAAAAACATTATATTTGTCCAAGTAGTTGAGGTTGGGAGTTTTAATTCTATTTAGTGAAGTATATAACGTAGCACTTTGTATATGGTGATGTATTTATCAAGTAATGGACAATGTTAATATATTATGTATATTACTCTTTGTTTGTGATTCATATATTTAGTTTTCATGAACTACATATTATATATTTAGCCTATAAAGTATTTCATGTATAATAAGTATGACCCTATATGCATTACGTAAAGTATCATAGATGTAAAATACAAGTCATACTATAGAATAACTACTGGAAGGCAAATATCTCTGTTTTGTTTGAGTTGTAAGCACCCATAGACGCAAACTGCTGGAAACTAAAAGCAGTGAGCTTAGTAAGTGCATAGATTAATTGATTTAAGACAAGGGTCTCTTAGAAAGGCTAACTCTGATGCCATCTCCATCTTCTTCCCTTCTCATCCAACACCCAAATATCAACACACAACACACCAACTATCATGTAATATATAAGAAGACTGAAGATCAATATGTGGATATGCTGACAACAAATATAACAGGTGACACACGACATGGAAGGCATGGTTCACAAATATGTAAGAAGTTCAGTAGGCAGATATGCAGACAACAAATGTAATAGGCAACACAAGATGTTGAAGGTATGGTTCACAAATATGTAAGAAGTTCAGTAGGCAGATATGCTGACAACAAGTAATAGGCGACACAAGATTTTGAAGGTATGGTTCACAAATATGTAAGAAGTTTGGTAAGCAGATTTGCTGACGAAGAACAACAACCGGCCAGTAAACTTCTCAGACAACTCTATTTGTATTGCTACAGCCACAGTGGCAATCAAGATCAAGGGTACTCTGTTTCACCCTTCTCTTGGTACATGTAGCTTTTCAATTAACAAACCATTGAGCTCAAACATGTATAAAAGAAGAGCAAATCTCACATTGCATGTTTCAACTTAACATGTTTATAACCCACAAAATCTTCAATACAACCACTAAATGAAGGTTCGAAACAGAACATAAAACAAAATAGATCTAACAAAATCAATTTCATCAAAAGTAGTTTAATTTATCTGGTCTAAAAGACAAGCTCATGGGGTTTCATGCCCGACTTGAGCGAGAACCTAGCAGACAAGTAAGCCTTCAATTCAGGAACAGACTCAACGGCCTTGATCAATGCTGCATCCACAGTTTTCTGGTCATCCTTCTTCTCCTGAGGAAGCACATTCTTCTCCTACAAAATACCAAGTAGAAAAGATCAAAACAGATGGTACCAAAGGAAGTCATCCATGCTCAAGCAAGTTTAAATAATAGTACTGAATTACAGGCACAGACTCTTCAATAGATGTGAAATTTGTCAACTTTCATTCTCTGCTTTCTTGTGACATGAATGAGACATAACTTCTTACCTATGAATACCCAGTAACCGTGTTTCTACATTACCGCTAATTACATAGATGTGAAACTTGCTAATTTACATTCTCTGCTTTCTCAATCACATGAATGATCCATAACTTACTAACCATGGTTCTCCGTTACCAAAGGAGGTTATTCCCATTCAAGCAAGTTCCAGTAACACAATTCTCTCTATCAACCAAGCACAGGAACAATCTTGCTAATTATCATTCTTTAACTTTCTCATCACATGAAGAGACATAACTTCTTACCTATGAACACTCACTAACCAAGCTTCTCCATTACCAAAGGAGATTATTCATGTTCAAGCAAACATGAATAATACCACTGTCACTATTACAAATGCGCCTAAAATGTAAAATTTGGTGATTCTCTTTCTCAGTTCTAATCAGATAATGTGAACTCATCTCCACTACAAAAGGAGAATAGGAGACTATTCATGTTCAAGCAAATTACAATATACCATATGGATGAGTGTAAAATGTCGAATTTGCTGATTTTCATTCTCAATTCTCATCAAATGACTTCTTACCTATGACTAATCCACAGTTTAATCATCCAATAAACAAAAAGATCTAATCTTTTAAGCATAAAATGAACAGAAGATCCAATCCATAAGCATATACAAAACAAAAGGATCCATTCATTAAACAGAAAATGCAGAACGGATTCTATCATTAACAGAAAATGAGCAAAAATATGAATACAAACCTCTTTCTTTTCTTCAAAAAACTCTCCCTCTCCCTTCTTCTGCTTCTTCTCAGCTTGTTTAGCAAAGTACTTATCATCAATCTTATCAACATTCACTCCAGAAATATCCACCTTTGTTGAGGTAGCAATAACATAAGCTTGATTCACACGCCTTAAAGGAACCCCATTAAGCTTAAATGGACCAGTAACAAGAAGCAAACCAGAAACCAGTTGCTTCAAAAACACAACTCTCTTACCCTTAAACCTTCCAGCAAGAATAATCAAAACAGTACCAGGTGTAATACTTGACCTAAGCTTTGTGGGTTTTGGTTTGTGTTTGTTAACAAGGGGCTTCTTCACGTCATCGGCGGGGTAGAATTTTGGGGGTTTCTCAGCCACCGGAGCTACAGCGGCCTTTTTAGGGTGAACGGGTAAAGCGCCACCGTTCTTCTTCTTGATGGCCCAAAGACCCTTCTTGTGGTACATCTTGGAACGGGAAAATTTTCCCACTCCACGAATCAGCTCCGGATTCCGGGCAGTCTTCTTGGCGGCCATTGCTGCAGTTTCTTCTTGGCAGTTTTTGCTGATTCAGTGAAGCCCTAACCCTAGAAGCTTGATTTATATGGAGTAGTGAGGGTTTGTAAGAGTAACTGACTGAGATCTTGGGCTGTTTATTTGGGCCTTTATGGAGTAAGAGCCCAAATAACTTATATGGGTCCGATTAGATTGATAAAAGGTGTATTTGGTAGGATTGAAAATAGAAAAAATTACGCGAATGAGCAAATATATGCTAGTTAATTATCTAACATAACTATAGTTTGAATTAATTATACTTACGAAAAACATTTACCTATAATAATTACAAATTGAAATTCGCGCGAGTTATACAAACGTTGTGCGCAAATACAGTTTGAATTTTGTATAATTCATGTTGTTTATATAAACAATGTGTGCGACTCAAATTGTCTCGCGAAATATACAAACACTGCGAATTGTATAGCAAATTATACAAATATTGTGCACAAATTGTATGGCTAAATATACCAACACTATACAAAAATTGAGAATTATATAACGAATTATACAAATATTGCACGAATTATACAAACGTTGTTATAACTATATTTACAAAATGTAATTACCTAAATTATAGTTATGGAGCATAATTAAGGTACTTTTGAGTGGCTATATACGAGAATCCCCTTTGAAAATAAGTTATTATTCTATAAAGAGCCTAATATAACTATCAAATTTGCAATTTAGAATTGATAAATGTATCATTATAGAAATGGCTCATATATATCTCTATCGTTACATGAATGACCCAATTTTTTTCATTTTCATTAGACGAAAAGGATTTCTCTTGGTCATTGTGCAACGATAAAAGTGTGTGAATCGTATTAGTAATGAAGAGTATATCAAATCTAAATAGTAAGACAGAGGGTATATCAAGCTATTTTCAAATGGGTCCGCAACAAGCTTAGCAAGAGGCCCATGAGGCCTAGCGATGGCGGGGACTCCTAGTAGGATTTTATGGGCCAAGGAATTGGAAAGAGGCTATTTTGGCAATTTTCTGTATGTTTTATACCACGGATTCTGGCGCTGCATGGGGCTCTGGCGCAAATTTCCCAAAATATCATACGAGTGGGTTCGCAATGAGCCCTGCAAAAAAGCCCAGGTGTCCCGATGGCGGCGGAGGACGCCTGGTAGGATTTTACGGACCAAGGAACAAGAAACAAGCGATTTCGATAATTTTTTGTGGGTGTTAGTCTACGGATTCTAACGCTACAAGGGGCTTCAGTACAACTTTCCTAAAATATCATACGAGTGGGTTCGTAATGAGTCCGACAAGAGGTGTAGGTGGCTTGACGGCGCAAGGGGACGCTTGATAGGATTTTATGGGAGACGATTTTAGCAATTTTCTGTGGGATGGAGTGTTGGCCAATAAAAAATGCACATGTTCAAAAGATGCATGTCGCAGAGATGAGGATGTTGATATGGATGTATGGCCATAACAGGAGTGATAAAACTAGGAATGAGACCATTCGGGAGAAGCTAGAGGTGGCCCCTGTAACTGATAAGATAAGGGAAGCAACACTGCTTTGGACATGTGCAGAAAAGGAGTATTGATGCTTTTGTTATGAGGTGTGAGAGGTTGATTTTGGGAGACACATGGAGGGTTAGAGATAGACCGAAGAAGTATTGGGAAGAGGTGATTAGACAGGATTAGGCGAAACTTGTTTTCACCGAGGACATGACCTTAGATAGAAAGGAGTGGAGGTGGTGACTTAGATTAGCAAGCTAATTGGTAGGTAGGTTTAGGTGGATGTCTAGCTGTGGGGTATAGCAGGGTAGCAGGAGTAGTCGTGTTTTATATCATGTGTTGTCATTATCAGTCGTATGTGTGTTAAATT
>JAPFFP010000008.1:5612974-5623289 GCA_026153255.1 Solanum medicagineum | reverse complement strand
ATGCAACTTTCCCAAAAAATTAGATGAGTGAGTCTTCAACATGTCCGACAAGAGCCCTATGCAGCGCGGTAGCGACGGAGGACACCTGGTAAGATTTTAAGGGGCAAGGAAGAGGAAACGGACAATTTTGAAAATTTTCTCTAGGTGTTAGCTCATGGATTCTGACGCTGCAGGGGGCTCCGACGCAACTTTCTCGAAAAATCATATGAGTGGGTCACCAACGAGCCCGGCGAACTGCCTCGGTGGTCCGGCGGGCCAAGGAATAGGAAACAGAATATTTCGATAGTTTTTTAGAAAATAGAATATTTTTTTGGACCAACTTCTGGCCTAAAACATTATGCCATCATCCGAAATAATTTTGGTTATCGATATTCATTGCCCCGACAAGAATTGCATTATAATTTTATTCCGGATTCATAAATTTAAAATTCAAATTTTTTTTAGTTCTTAATAAGTATTAATCTATAGATTTTTTAAAATTTATTAGTCCAGCTTCATTCTCCCTCGTAGAATCTTTCATCCAATGTTATGTACTTAGTGTACCTATTGAAAATTGACTAATTAAATTCAAACTTATATTAAGTTAATTTAACATTGACAATAAAAATGCTCATCAATAAAAACTCCAAAACATAAACTCGTGACTTGAGTGAATATTTTATCTATATGCAAAAAAGAAAACAGATTATATCACCATACTCGTGCAGGAGGTATATTTTTTTGGATTATCCCTCACATGAAAAAACACTTGGCTACATTCATATTTTATCTACATTGTGTTTTTTTAAAAAAAAATTGGAGGTTTTTTATTAATGGAAATTACATGACAGAATTGGGCCCAACCCCAATTCGTAATAACAGCACAAAACAAACTTTGGGCTAGTCCCAAACTCGAGCCCAAACTAGAAAAAACGTCAAATATAAAAAGACACCTAAGCTTCGTAGGGTTTCTCAAAACGCTCTATTTTTCTTTTTCTCCCAAGAACCCTAGATATCTGTCGATGTCTCTCCCTAGAGCAACCCCACTTTTCTGACGAATCTCCTTTGGATTTGCAATGTTAAGGTTCCTCATGTCTTCTTCCACTTTCTCTGCATCAATTATCAAAAGTAAGTAGTGGTTGCCTTTTGATTCATTCAAAATCTTGACTTTGTAACTTTCTGATATATAGATCTTGTGTTCCTCTCTTTTATCAGTCGAGTTCTCAGGTACTATCGGCTGTCCTCTCTGCTTTTTGCTGCTAGATCTCTATATCTGAGGGTGTTCCTTCAACTGGTAATCTGACTCTCCATCTATCTTCATTTGTCTTGTACTTCTCTTTCATTTCTTACTCGTATCTTTCCAGGTGGTGTCGAGATGAAGTGCAAGGGAAGCTTCATTCAGATTGGAGAAGATTTTATCTTTACACTAAAAACGATTTACACGAACACACTCAAACAAAAGGTGTGTTTTTTGGATTACACCTAGCATGAAATTCTGTGCCAAATTCAAATCTACTTGAATGTTACACAGAACCTAAAAAAAATTATATATATATATATATATGTATGTATGTATGTATGTATTGGTAAGTGAGTCCTCTTTGTAAACATTCGATTTGTCTTTAAAATCCAAAGAAAAAGTTGAGATCGGAAAAAATGGCGACATTCATAGCCGTGAAGTTTAAGAGAGTTGTTGCGGCATTTGATGAGGTTGCGAAACGACGGATCTGCAAGAGCAGCGGCACCGAACAGTCGCCGGTGTTGGAGAGCTTGACGCATTTATTGAGACTTGTGAATTCATTTTTAGAAGGAGAGACAACTAAGAAATTAGAGGAGATTGATGCTAATCGATTTGATGAATCAAAGAATTTGAGGAATTTGTTGAATTTCGATGAGAATTCTGGCGATGATTTGAAAAGAAGTATTATTGAAGCTGTGGAAAATGCTCTGCTTGCTGGAGAAGCAAATTACCATAGCTCGCCAAAGTTTAACTACGGTTGATGACTCAGTTCCGTGATCTGGTTGTCTGCTTCTCCAGCAAATAGAGCATTTTTCACAGCTTCAATAATACTTCTCTTCAAATCATCGCCAGAATTCTTATCGGAATTCAACAAATTCCTCAAATTCTTCGATTCATCAAAGCGATTAGTATCAATCTCCTCTAATTTCTCAGTTGTCTCTCCTTCTAAAAATGAATTCACAAGTCTTGATAAATCCATCAAGCTCTCCACCATCGTCGATGAGTGTTCGGTGCCGCTACTCTCGCAGATCCGTATTTTGCCACCTCATCCAACGCCGTAGCTACTCCCTTAAACTTCACCGCTACGAATGTCGCCATTTTTTTCGGTCTCAACTTTTTCTTTGAAAGACGAATCGAATGTTTACAGAGGACTCACTTACCTGTACATATATATCTGTGCAATATTCTAGTAGATTCGAATTTGCACAGAATTTCATGCGAGGGATAATCCAAAACACACACTTTTTGCATGAGTTTGTTCATGTAAATCGTTTTCAGTTTATAGATAAAATATTCTCCAAATCACGAGATTTTCGTTTTAGAGTTTTTCTTAGTGAGCGTTTTTATTTTTAATATGAAATTAATTTAATATAAATTAGAATTTAAGCAAATCTCAATAGGTGTACTATGTAAAGAACATAAGATTTTATGAGGGAGAATGAAGTTTGACCAATAAATTTTAAAAAATTTATAGACTAATACTCATTGAAAACTAAAAAATATTGAATTTTAATTTTATGCAGAGCTAAAATTTTGGCATCATTTCAAAGATTTATTTAACGAAATCAGAATTTCTTTTAATTAATTTCTTGAATTGAACATGTAAGTATAAATAGATGGATATGGACATTATGAGCTACCTTTTAATAAAATAAGTTGTTGAAACCTTTTTGGCTCTTTTTTTTTTTTATTGAAATTCGGAGAAGGAAGAGATAAGTGGATCATATGGAGAATGCGGTCAAAAATTTATAAGGAATTCGATCATAACGATCAAAATGGATTTTTCTTTATATGCATAAGATTCTAGATAATTATAAATTTTTACTATTTCAAAAATAGGCTTTCTACCTTCACTAAATAGTGATAAGGTCTATGTAAGCTCTTTCCTTCTACCGTTTCCAAACCCTATTATTGTATTATTTTTTTTATAATGTGGTTTATTATATACTCTCTCTGTCTCATTCTATGTTACACACTTTTCTTTTGAATCAATCTAAAAAATAATGTCATCTTACTGTACTTAAAAATAATTTAACTTTAAACCCTTTTTGCCTTCAATGAAATGAATCTCAGTCACACAAATATATAAGGATGCAAGTTTCAAAATTCTCTTTTTTCTTAAATATCATGTTGAATAAAAAAAATACCATATATAAGATAAAAATGTTTTTCAATATTGAATTATATCTACCCACAATATATTTTTTCATACATCAAGTTATATTCAATTGTCTTGATCACGTATTCGAAAATCACATGCAAAGCATGTGCAACCCACGTGTGAAAAAACTAGCATATAAGAAACGCAAAGAAAACATTGTGTGACCATCCGAAATAATTTTGGTTGCCTTGACAAGACTTACATTATAGTTTTTGATATTTCAGAGTCACAAAATTAAAATTCAAAATATTTTAATGTCTTCATCTTTACTCTTAAAAAAAAAAAAAACCCGTTAATGGTAAGCCAATGCCAAACAACAAGAAGCTATTTCTTTCATAGATGGAAATATAAGTAGTCAAAATATATTGGTACAAAAGTTATAGCCGTACAATATTCGTTTCCATCAGGAAGAACGTCAAATTTTCTATGGTATATTGGTCTATCGGACGATTAAGGACGTTGGTATGCCTTCCACGACGCATATGTACCAAAACTATGTTAGTATCAACACAGAGCTCAGTAACGATACCTCCACCCGCGGAGCTGCTACCCTTTTGGCTTTGTTTATTAAGCATGTTGCTACTTGTAGTGAGTGGGATCTTCTTTGCTTTGGATGAGAGGGACACCATCTTCACGCCACACGATTCTCTCTTCACATAATGCAGCAGCTACTTCTACGTAAAGTTTATGCTCCTGTTGAAGGAAGAGTGTTAGTACAAGATTGCTGCGAAAAAAAAGAGAGGAACGAACAGGCAACAACAACAAGAGAATTGGATATGATGGAACATAGGCACATTGACAGGGACGTTGAGGGAAGTAGTGGATACCTGATGAAAATGAGGAGCGCTGATATTGCATAGTTCAGGAAACACTACACAGACAGGGCAAAAGGATAGAGAAATAGGTAACCGGAGTTATAAATCTACGACCATACATGTTGATAAACAATAATGCTACTCATTTGTTGAATAGATACATACTTGCAGCCAAACCAACAATCGTAGTGTACAAATTTGATAGGTTCGATCTATAGTCATTAGGGCCACCTAAAACAATTTACTAATTCATTGAGTTGTTCCAAAGGATCAAAACAACCAATTATTAATGGAATTCCTAGTTGGCTTATTCGTCCCAGTTTAACAACAGCTATCCAATATTTAAGGGATCCTTTTACTGAACCCACACATGTTTCTGTGGGACTAGTAGTTGAACGTAAGGTAATGATCCAGAAACATGGGAAGACCTAGAGGTTTACTTTATACGTGCACCACGAAGAGTCAAAATTGACGGCGACAATAATAATACAATCATAACAAGAAATGTTGAAAGAAATTCATGACCTCCTGAAGAACCCTTGCTGCAAGTGTTTCTGCTGTGTCATTAGCCAGCACAGGCACGACCGCTTGAGCAAGAATACGTCCAGTGTCATAATGCTCATCAACATAATGGATTGTTGGGCCAGAATACCTACAGATAGCAAATAACAGACAGAAAAAAGTGAATAACATATGTTTGGAGCTAAAATGAGAATCCAAAGCATTAGATGGAAAATAACCTGTCCCGGATGCAGCTACTAAAATCAAGGAGCAGCAGTGTAGCTGCTTCCGGATGGAATTATATCAATGTACTTTAAAAAAATGTATCTGTGTTTGTCTAAAGTAAACCACACCAAACCTATTAACTCTAAAACCTCAACCTGCCTCCGTAAATAACTCAGAATCATCAATGGAAATAATAAGTCCAACTATACAGACACGCTTTATAATATGGTACAGTTGGTATAGTTGATGCGTACTTCAGATCAGACAAAGATGTGATACTTGAAAGATGTGATATTCTAAAGACAAAAAGATAGAGAATGGTGCTTGACATCAACTCTTTCGACAGTGTTTTTTACTTTCTATTTATCATGGAAAAGTATCTTTAGATTTGAAGTTAAGAACAACCGAAATATTAAAGAAGAAGGAGCAGTGAGATACTTGGTTAACAAGAATAATTCTATTTTGATAGCAAAAACAACACATACCTAGCTCCAGAAGCTATGACTGCTTTATGCACTTTTATGCCATAGTAGCCTTTGCCTCCAAAAGCTGGAAGAAGTGACGGATGAATATTAAATATCGATCTTGGAAATGCTTGGACCAACTCAGTAGGAATAAGCTTTAAGTACCCGGCTAAAAGAATGAAGTCGATATTGTAGGCTCTGTAAACAAAAGTTAGTCAAATATCATGGAGAAGAATATGAAGAAATAACTTCAGTAAAACAACAGAGACAACTAAGATCATTCATGTCATACACTGAGGGGTCGTTTGGTATGGGGGTTGGAATAGACAAAGTTATCCCATGGATTGGGATATCCCATGGGATAAGTTACCCCACATTGTAGTACAAACGGTAAGATAAATAATCTCAGGATTATGCAAGATAAAATAATCCTACATTTTATCCAGGGATCATTATCCCTTGTCCCTCATACCAAATGACCCCTCCAATCTCCCTTAAATGATCTATCCATCCTCATTTAAATAACTAATGTATATGAACAGTATTCATACATGGAGAAGAGGATTCATACATAATCTATTCATACATAATGTATAAATTGGCAAGAAATATAGATGTTTATCATGGTTTACATGCTTTTGTTCACATTTACTTTCCCTCTTCTTATGTAATAGTCATTTCGCTCCAAGTAGAAGAAACCAAGGGCAAAATGAAAATGAAGATGGAAATAGAGAAAGGTGAGCAACATGAGAAGTGTTCACCAGAATAACTCTAAAGTTTTAATTAACCAGAACTTATGTCAAAATTAGTTGAATATTTTACAATAGCTCGCTGGTCAGCAAAAGAACAACAGTGAAAGAAGGTGCTAACAATATATGCAACTGAGAAAGACAGGAATTGTATAGATGTGCAGAATTCTCTTCACAATACTCAAATAATGTTAAATGGTTTCTTGAGGCATCTTCCCTCCGCAAACCCAGCTTCTATTGAAGCCTGAGCTGATGCACGGCGTCAAAGAATTCAGGAACTAGAAGAAAGCTTAAGAAAACCAAAAGTTTAGCCATATTGAGGACAAGACTTAGCTTAAACCACATCTATCTTCTGTACTAAATATCTCAAAATTCAAAATCCTCAGCAAACAGTAGCAGACTAGCAATACATGTAAATTTCCTCCTAATCAAATGCCATTTTTCTTCTGCTAATTATTCCAGAAGAAAAAGTAAGGTAAAACATAGAAGAAGAAAAGTTGATTGCGTTATAGCCTAAGTTCAAAGAAGACAGCATCTTTATTGCACAAGCCGACCACTCAAGTAGTCAGGTCAATTGAAGAGACATGGATAGAAAAGACAAAACCTTAGAGCACCCACAAGATCCTCCTCCGATAAACCCTCGGATGAATTCTTTGCTTTAGGAAACAAAATAACAGGGATGCCTTGCTCCCTTGCATACTTTGCACCTCCACAATCTGCATTTTATAACAAAAAGAATCTAAATGTAAAGATGAGTGACATCTACGCTAAGACAATTGAAATACGCATATATCTTCAGGTATAAACTGGGCTTAATGTGAGTTTTAGTGTTCAAAAAATTAAGTGTTATTCCTGTGTAATTTCTCAAATTATCAACTGTACCTAATGCAATAGGATAGATAAACACTTGAAAATCTTGAGCAAAAGATATGATTCCACCAAATAACATTGCAGTAATCTACATATAAGTTGCAGAAACTTTCGATGAAACCAGAAATCTCTATAAAACTTTCACGTGCTTCCGCCAAAAAATCATCAAGCTGATATTGTATTGTGGAAACTTCTCATCATGAGTGGGAAAGAAAAAGTCCATCGCCAATGTGATTTCATTTTCAACACAGCATACTCATTCATAAAGTCAAACTAGCTTCAACATGCAAAGTGTTAATACAGCTAAGAATAACAAAATTTCTGCCAAAAGAAACAAAAGAAGGAATACAGATGAAGCCAGGCATAAGGATACGAAGAATAGAAATGTCACTCTTGGTAAAATTAATCAAGACAATTGCAATACAAATAGGCTGAACATACAAGTTTATCTAGTCAGAGCTTTACCAAAATCTCAAATAGGCAGGGACCAACAATAAAAATCTTGAAAGACCTTTTTTTTTTTATTTGCACCGGGTGCCTGAGTCTCTTAGAGCCCCGACTAATCCCGGGGGTGCACAGGCCCTCAGCAAGGAGTTTCCCGCAAGTGCACCATGATTAATTCAGGTTTTACCCAGTCCGATGGCCCTCAGAAATTGTTTGCACCCAGTGGGTTTCGATCTTGAGACCTTGAAAGGGAGCAAACCCCAATGTTCAAGTCTAAACCAAGTTGGTCGGCTATATGAATCCTAATTGACCACATTACTCCATTTAAACTCATCTCATGCCAATATAATGGTAATTTAAGTAAGACATACAAGAAGTTCTCTATATTTTCTAAACGTATAATCTCTCAAAGGCTAAACCAATCCTAGAAAGCATATGACCTACACTAAAAGTAATAACATCTAAAACATAATGTATTGCCAATACCTACATAAGTTGTTAAAGCTTGGAGATTTACAAAAATCTCAAATAGTCAGGTAGCAAAAGCCAACAACAAATAATCCTTAAATACAAAAAATAACAACAAAACAATTATGCTTGAGTCTCAAACAAGTTGAGGTCAGCTATATGAATCCTAATTGACCATGTTACTCCATTTAAACTCGTATCATGTCAATATACTGCAAATTAAACAGAAACCTATTAGACGTTCCCTATATTTCTACATTTACACTCCCTGAAAGGCTTACCGTTCCTAGAATGTTTGCCATTGATTTTCACATGAGGTGATGCAAAATATAAAGAAGTAAACATATGGGGAGGAAGCTAAAGGTATTCCACAGCTAACCTATATACCCAAGAATAATTTTGACCTTGTATATACCATATAAGTTTCCAATGAATCTAGCTCCACCATAAAAATCTCAACTAATATGTATCACTTATATACAACAACATATCCAATGTAATCCGACACGTGAGGCGAAGGAAGGCAAGACATAAGCAAACCTTACCTCTACCCTTGTTGAGTAGAGAGGTTGTTTTCAATACACCCTCAGCTCATTATCTGTCAAAGATCAGAGCTTTACCAAAATCTCAAATAGACAAGGACCAAAAGCCAACTTAATTATATATCTTGAAACAAACTGAAAAAACAAAACTTTCCCAAAAAAACACCCTACCATTTTTATTGGTAACTAAAACAGCTACCTCTCCATGAACAGTCCCTTCAAGTGTAGCTTCATAAATTGACCTGAAATTTGAACCTCCACCAGATACAAAAACTGCCAGCTTCTTCTTTTTAAGCTCTTTACTCAAACTGCTATCAGGAACTGTAATAGCTTCTCCTTCAACTCTTTGCAAACAATTCCTACACTGGAAAAATTTCTTGCTGGGGAGACTTTTAGGAGAAAAAGAAAAATGGGGTTTCAAACAAAAACCTTTAAGGGTAAGATTATTTGAAGAAGAAGATGGTTTTTCTAAAATTTGAAAGAATGGGGTTTTTCGGTTTTGAATTGGTGAAGTGGGCAAGGTGGAGTGAAGTCCAAAAGAAAATCTTTGAGCTTCCATTGAAATTGAAGGCCGGCGGCGCAGGTGGCTGGCAGGGTAGTAAGAGAAGAGTGAAATTTTCTTTTATTTATATTTGCAAACAAAATATACTTACATAAAATTTACACCTAAAATTATAAATATATAGTATAATTTATTTTTATAAAATTTCAATATGTAAAAGGTTTTAAATATTATTTTTAAATTTGGAACAATTTAAATATTTCGAACATTAAAAAAAATCTTATAAATTTAATTAATTTGAAACGAAAGGAGTACAAAGCAAGGCTAATTAGCATATTTTTATTAATTTTATAAAGAAGATTTTTAAAAAAAAATCGAAAACACTCAAAATATAGTAAGGCACAAAATATTTATAATTTACAAAAATTATGATTCATAGTTACATATTATAAGAGAGAAGCGAGTGAGATCGAGAGAAAGAATATATATATATGTCAAATGATATGTATATATCGTTCTTGTTTTAAATGGTTCGATGCTCCTAATTAAAATAAAAATATAGTAGCTATTTTTAAGAAAATTTTAAAGATTATAGTGATTAATTGCTCACCCAAAAGAACGAAACATTTGAAAAGTTAAATTCGACTAAATGAATTGAACGTGTTTAAAATGAATTTATCACATTCCTAAAAAAAGAAAATAATTAATAATCAATTAAAGCATTATCCAAAGCAATTGAATTCTCTAAATTATGCTAAAAATAAAATTTACCCAAGGAGGGCTATTCTTAATCAACGGTTTAGATAACTCCTTATCATAGACCTTCACACACTTGATCACTCCAAAAGCGAAGCTATAAATACCCATAGATCAAAAAAAATAAAATATAAATTTAATATTCCGGGATCGGAAAAGAATACTCCGCCGTGAGTCACCACCGATCCGCCGCCGTGAATGGAAGGAGTAGGTGCCAGATTCGGTCGTTCATCAACTAGGTACGGTCCGACCACTGTATTCACCGGTCCGGTTCGGAGATGGAAGAAAAAGTGGGTTCACGTCAGCTCCAGCAAAAACAATCATCGATCGACCTCCGCTAACGGCGGAGTTAACGGCAGTAACGGCTCTCATCTCGTGTTTTTGAAGTGGACTCCGATTACTGCCAGCCAAAATAACAACAATAACAGTAGCACCGATAAGGATGGCGATTCGAAAAGCTCCGATAAAGACGACGACGTTCCGATGGAGGAACCTCCCAAACGTAAATTCAAGTATATTCCGGTAATAAATTTATTATTTTTAATGAATTTATTGCTTTTTTCAATGTTGAGCTGTTTGAAAAATCAACTTTATCTAAT
>JAPFFP010000008.1:5602625-5612874 GCA_026153255.1 Solanum medicagineum | reverse complement strand
GTAATAAATTTATTATTTTTAATGAATTTATTGCTTTTTTCAATGTTGAGCTGTTTGAAAAATCAACTTTATCTAATTTAATTTTTCTTATTTTAAAAATATATTGTCATTCTGTTTAGGGAAATTAATTAGTTGGAAGAAAACTATTGGGCTTAAGGTTTATCCAAATGAGTTTAAGTTTTATAACATTTTGTTGTGGGATCCAGGATTTTCACTCGTTCAAAAATAAAACCATAGTGTTCCTTATTTAAAAATAATCATAAAATAAAAATCTAATATTTGAGATTCCATCTTGGAACCTCAATTTACCATCAATCTTATGTTTAATCTATATATATATATACATAAAAAAATAATTAAAAATACCTTATATATACGGTGTAATAATTTGGCGAGGTGGTTTGGGTGAACACCCTCTGGACCCCTAGTCTGTACAAATCCTTTACCTAAAAATCAAGCTAGAATCTCATCATGTTTTGCATTTTTTCTGAAAGTGAAATTAGTCCATTTTGGACATCAAATGCACCAAAGTTAGATAAGTTGACATCATTGGTAGTTTCTCGTTATTTGATTTCGGTTATCACCTTTGTCTTTTGTTCTTCTATCATCGCATTATTTTGTTGCGATTACTGTTCTTTCCCCTATATGTTATGTGTGCATTATACATCAGTTTGTTGTTCTTACCGTCCTCATTTTTGTACTCTCTTTTTTTCAAATTATTTGGAAATGTTATATTTAAGTTGAGTGCCTATCAGAAACAACCTCTCTATCTCTACGATGTAAGGGCACTAACCATCTTTTTTCAGTGTTCAAATCTTTGACTACATGAAAAATCATTGTTGAACACTTTGACAACATGGAAAACCAAAAGCTCTGCCCTCCCTCTCTATCTATCCAAGGATGGAAGGGCAGAGGCCTTTGGTGTCCCTTACATACATTCAACTCTCCACCAACCCCAGTTGTGGGATTATACTGGGTATGTGTTGCTTACACTGTCTAGTTACTTGGAAGCAAGGTACTGAACCTAGAATGCTAGGTAAATAGCCTGCTACAACCAATTAAACTATGCTCACATTTTCAGTATAATATATTTTTAAATCTTATTGAGATAGGGATTTAAAAAAAATGTATTGATATTACTGGTTGGTTTTTGGAAAGAAGTGGAGAAATTGGTTTAATTGTTTGGAGAGTAAGGTTGACGGATTTGTCATGTTTCATGTAGACTGACATCAAATGACATGGCTATGGGGCTGTTATGTATTGTTTTTTATTAAACACAGAAGCTAATTTTTGTTTTAACTTGTGAGATTTGGGAAATTACTAAGTTATTAGGACGCAAGATGTGGAGTGATAAAAAAGAACCAACTCTATTGAGATGTAAGAACTATATAACTGTTGTACTCCATAGGATGGTTTTTTATCTGAAAGTTGGTTCTGGTGCTGGATATATCTCTCGTTGATCGTTATATCATTTTTGCATAGTGGTTCTTCTACCTGCCAGATAAAGAAGTAATTTTCGTTGACAGAACATTTAAGCTATTTCCACCTGAAGCATCTTCTAACTTGTCTCTCATCTTATTATCAAGCAAGTATGAAGACTCAATCTTTTTGACACGTCCATTCTCAGTTGCCCATATACCTCTTGCCCGTCAAACATGGCGCAAGCAATAGAAGTACTCTTAGACCTCCATAATTTGTTCTTTGATGTTGCTTGTTGTTTTGTCATTTCAAGTGGAGACTAGCTATACATCAGAGCTGATAAGAAAGTTAACGACATAAGATTTCACAAATTTGCTCTGGTTAGAGTGAGGGTGTTAGTGGAAAGAGAGACCGAGAGTGTTTACAAAGATTGATGCCTTTAATTACTGATTCTGTTTTGTGTGTATGTGGGCTTATGTGCTTTTTGTTGGCTGTTTGAAACCTGAAGAGATGATTTAACTTGTAGATTTCTTCTAGCAGCTAGGTGAAACCAGTATAATATGAGCCACTGTTGTTGCTTCCTACTGGTCCCTTATTTAGTACCTCCAAGATTTTCATTATTCCCTCTCAAAAAAAGAAATGATAACAATTTTCATTTTTAATGGTTGAGATAGATCTCTCTGCTTGAAGATCAAAAGAACGAGACATCAGAACAGGATGAGGATGAAGCTAAACCAATGGAGGCTGATGCAAATACTGGGGAGCCAACATCTCAAGCTGATGATCGTGATGAAAAACCTGACATCAATGATGTGCCAATGGAAGAAAATAAGGTACGTTAAACCTTCCACTCGCCCAAGGTACATAATTTACAGGCACATAATTGACTATTGTACCATGTCATCTGTTTTTTTGTGTTCTTGACTCGTTATACAAAACAACTGGTATGAAGCTGTTTAAATGTGATTTTGGGCAACACATGAAATAATGGCTTAATCACTTGTTTCTAGTACTTTCTCAACTTTGAATCAAGCAATGGACTTAATGCAGCTTAATATTTTGCTTGTTTGTGTAACTCAGGTTGTGTTCAATTCGTGTTGACATATTTCCTATCTCCAGTCTTTGAGCTTGTAGTCCTTTTGTGATATGAGTTTTTGGTTAATCTTAGACTACTTCAGAAAAAACTGTGTGAAAGAACTATATAGGATCAATATATACTTGGGGTTTCCTATTATCCCTTTCAAAAATTCATGATGCTGGCTTGAAGCGGAAGTCGCTTCAAAGAACACCTATATGATGCTTCTTTACCCTTCACTGGAAGCTCCTGGTCTTTCGGGCAAAGAAAAAGAAATGCAGCAGGTTGGAGGGGGAAATAGAGAAAATAGAGGGGCCTAAAAGAGAGACATTCCAGTTGATTGGAGGATTCTGTTTTTCTTCAGAACTTCTCATCTGTTTTAACGCCACAAGTTCTCCCCTTTCACCTCTATTTTCTTTGAAAATGAGAACAATCGTATACTTTCTTTGTTCCTCGTGCTGTGTTCTTTAACTTTGCGAGTATAATGTGCATGAACTTCTTCTAATCGCTTTTTCAGGATCCAGAGGATAAACCTCCAGAAAGACAAGATTTAAACGAAAGCACATTGGACTTGTCTCTGAGATTCACAGGCAATGAGGAAAACAATGCTGACTCGAAAACCAATCAGACAAACGATAGCAAATTGGATCGAGTGAACTCCAGTAGCACTGGGACAAACAATGGCAAATTGGATAGAGTGAACTCCAGTAGCACCGCAGAATGATGGCTCGCTCTTCTGTAAATGCTGCCCATATCAGTTTGAGCATTTTAACTTCATTTTTCCTTAATCGACAATGGCGTTAAGGTAATTGTAATGTAAAACCATTGTACTGAGACTGTAGACACAAAAAGGGACTTTTCATATTGACTGAGTTCATATTTTTTTTCATCGGCATTGTAGTAAAACACTATGATATGGGACGTTAAATCTAACATCGTTTGATTTCTTATTCATGTAAAATCACAGTCTTTGAATGCATGTTATTCATAAATCGTATTTGAATTTGCTTATATACATATAAATTGCATGTGTTTTAGTCAGAGATCACATTGCAACTTATATACATGTAAATCACATTCTTTAAATGTGTTTTATTCATAAATCGTATTGAATTTACTTATATACATGTATAAATGCGATTGTTTATTCATAAATCATATTGAATTTACTTATATACATGTATAAATGCGTTTGTCTTTGAATGCGTTTTATTGCATTCTTTAAATGCATTTTTATTCCTAAATCATATTGCATTTATACATGTAAATCGCATTCTTTAAATGTGTTTTATTCATAAATCGTATTACATTTATACATGCAAATCTTATACCACTAGTTCCTCAAATATAAATTAATCATTAATCAATAAGAAAAAATTTAATAACCAAAATTCTTTGTACAAGGGATATGAAAAAAAAAGTTCAATCAACATTTGTATGAATCTTCGTGTTTTTAATATAAAATATAGATAGAGAAATCGTTATTTCGATGACTTTTTTCCTTATAGAAAAGAAGTACAACCCATGGACCTTATACCTCCACGCAACATTTCTCCGTCTAGAAGGAATATAAAAAGATTCATATAGTCGAGCTCAACTAATGGAATCATCAACTTTGATTATTCACTCAATGACTTGTCAAATCACCACATTAACAATGAAAGTATCAAAAGAAGTATAGAGTAGAACTAAAACATCAAATTGCATAGAAGAACATTCAAAGTTCAGGACTTAGACTGTCCTGACTAATCACAATTTTCGTCGTCATTCTTTAGCTAGCGCGGGTTGTTTTTCCTCGTTGAAATAATCATTCCTGAATCCGGAAAAAAAAATTTAGTTATAGCTGCAACGAAAATGTCTATTGCATCAAGAAAAACGTATGGGGTTATAACAAAAAAAACAATTCCCTTTCATGAAATGACTCACCGGATCTTTCGTGAAAGCTGGTAAAGGCCTGTTCCAGCCATTGCCACATTTACACTAAAGAGGTTCCAGTTTTTCTGCAATTCAGAATTATGGATTACAACACAGAGAAAACGACACCATAAACCAAGAAGCTAGAAAAGTAGAGTGAACTCTCTAGAAAAGCTTTTCTTTTTGCTCTTTGTGGATAACTGAGAAAATCCCGAGGGCCACTGGCGCACATGCTTACAATACTTGTCATGTATGCCTAATTCACACATCATGGGTTGCACTCTTACCACTAGAGCAAAGCCCGGGGGGCTACTCATGGATCATAAATAAGTTATAGTTAAGCCTTTCTAGATATCATGCTTAAGAGTAAACTTGTGGTAAGGTCTTTCGGAAACAACCTCTCTACCTCTATGAGGTAGTAGTAAGGTCTGAGTACATTTTATTCTCACCAGACCCCACTTGTGGGATTTTACTGGGTATGTTGCTGTTGTATGAGTAAACTAAAAACCCATAAAGAACAATTTGGATAAGTAAACCTGCAACAGGTGGAGAACAATCTCAACGGCATCAGTATATTTCGATGAGTTACCCCTGGGGGGCTACTCATGGATCATAAATAAGTTATAGTTAAGCCTTTCTAGATATCACGCTTAAGAGTAAACTTGTGGTAAGGTCTTTCGGAAATAGCCTCTCTACCTCTATGAGGTAGTGGTAAGGTCTGCGTACATTTTACCCTCACCAGACCACACTTGTGGAATTTTACTGGGTATGTTGTTGTTGTTGTTGTATGAGTAAACTAAAAACTCATAAAGGACAATTTGGATAAGTAAACCTTCAACAGGTAGAGAACAATCTCAACGGCATCAGTATATTTCGATGAGTTACCTTCAAAAGCTAGAGAATAATCTCAATCTTAAACAATCGTATTCTTCAGTAGGGTTACTAAAATACCTACAAATCATACTCTCACACCATAAAAAGATAAACTTATGCTGAGATTCAGAGTAATAATGAACTTACCGGAGTAATTACCAAGCTATAGCGAGACCATATCAATCCAGTTGCTGTAACCGCTGCAATAACCGAAGCAACTTATCTTATAATTAAAACCAAACAGAAAAGCCTAGTTGATCTAACAAAGGGAAGATACTATATCATAGAATGTTTAAGCATGACGACAATGACCAATTACGCTTGTATTTTTCTGAATTCAGGATAGATCAAGAGAGGAATAGTGTGAGACGTGAAAAATACCTATTTGCTGAGGATATGAAATCTTTTCAGGAGGTTTAGCGAAGTCTGCAATATTTGCAATACTGATGCCCCACTTGAAAGTTGGTGCCCAGAAATGAACTAGAAGAACACAACGAGTGAAAGAATCGGTGAACAAAGAAAATGACAAGTAAAATATACCAACTCGAAGCCGCAAAAGAACAAGGAAAAAGTATGTTTGTACACAGGGTGCAGTAGTTATGGTTAAGCTCAAAGAACAATAGCAACTTGAACCATCCATTTAAGTAAATCCGAACCTCCCCAGTCATCATTGAAAATCATCCATATGTTACAACAGAATCAGAAAAAGAGAACTGAAGAACTTTTTTATCAAACTATGAATCTGCCGATGAAGGACAAATGATTACCATTGATGTGCAACAACAACATACAATACATTATTAATCAATCAACTACAGCACAGCCCCAAAATAGTTGACATCAATTGTATGAATGTTCTATAAACATTTCACTCTGCTCAAGCCCATTTCATTCCAATACCAAATAATTTATCATTAAGAGCTCTCTAAAACTTGACATTTTCACATGTGATATGTATCCCTGCAATGACATACGAATCCTCACAAATTTAATAAGGACTTCAAACAAACACTAAACATAACATAAGCATGAAAAGTACATCAAACGTCACTTGAAGATGTGATTCATCGACTCTGCTGAAGCAGACCACGTGAATGGATTGTTCAGCTTCAACCAAAATTTTTCTTTAATGACCAAGAAATCCATCTGGAGCCTACCTTTGGGCAAACCACAACCTTCAAAACTCGAGGATGATCCTCTACCCTTCTCCACTTAAATATCTTAGTTACTTAGTAAGTACGCTTGGCACATGGCTCCAACCCATCACCTTTTGTTCCTATAATCGTGGTGTTCAGACCAACTAGCACACCTTGACTAAATCCATGGAAAACCCATCACATCTCCACCGAAGGCAGACAGACGGGAAGAAATCACCTAGTGTTTGTTTTATCTCTACTAGGATTTGAACCTGAAACCTAATGTTCGACCCCGTTCATTAACCATTAGGCCACACCCTTGGGCGTGCTCCAACATGTGACCTTACACAAAGTCCCACAACCTATGCCTTTTCCCCCGATTTTTAGAATCTCAAATTTTTCAGATATGTAAAGTACAACCCCATTTTCAACTTTGATATGCTATTCATTCAATAAATATCAATCCACCAACCATAAACAATAAAATAGCACCTAAAGTTCCAATCTTTTTTCTTTTCTTTTCAATTTTGCTTCAATCTCTCCAAATAAATAAAACAAGTCAAACAGCCAAAAATTACAAACAAAATCTTAAAAAATCCACAAATAAAATTAACAGAACCCCATGAACAATTTGGGATTTTCTCATTGAAGCAACGATGATAAATTTCCATTTCAAAGAGGTTAAGAACTAGATCTAAATCTAAGCAAAAAAATTGAAAAAAAAAGTTCAATAAATCGACAAAAAATAGCAAAAAAATACAGGAAAAAAAAACTCACTGGTCTTTGGGCCAGCAGGATGATTCCATAGAGCCTGGAGCTTTGAAGTCGCCATGAAAGTGAAACTTCTGCTTGTAAAAATTCTCTGTATAATCCTCTGTATATATTATATGATGAAAAAAAAATTAAAATTTCTGTTTATTACTCGGAGAAAATGACAAAATTAGTCCCTTGTGTTTAGAATAAGTTTACAAATAGTCCCCTAACTATACTCTTAATCAATTTTGATTCTTTGGGTCGTTTGGTAGTTGGTTTGAAGGTACGTAATGTAGGTATTAAATAAGTAATATCATGTTTGATAGTTGGTATATTCATGTATAAAATTAATATGATGCTTGGTTTGTAATTTGAAATTTTATACAGTATTATTTTGTGCATGATAAAAAGGTGGAATAACTAGTATATGAATAATTAATTCTAGCAAAACTACTAAATGTATAAAATAATATATTTTCTTGTAATTAATCCATATATAACTAATATTTGCATAACTCTACTCAACTACTAAACAGGCTCTGAATTTAATTAAACTGAGTAATCTTCATTATATATTTTCTTGTAATTAATCCATATATTACTAATATTTTCTTGTAAAAATTTCAGTAGACATTAATTTTTTAAAAGAAAAATGAGACTAAACCTCTTAAAAGTTGTACAAACATGAAAATAGATCAAAAGTAGTATTAAAAAAATGATAAAGATAAATTTTTGAATCACAATTTGAATTTAAAAATACATATTTTTTTATTGATTAAATGATAGTCATGAGGGACAATTTTTGTCATTTCTCCTTATTAGTGTTGTAGTATTTTGCTGACTTTAATTATCTAAATAAAATAATGAACTTGCTAATTTTTAATCAATTTCTTTAATATAGGTTTGGTGAATCTATACTGCAGGGAAATTATAATGTTATAAGGGTGTTTGGTGAAACATTTGGCAATATATTGCGATAATGTGTTTGGCTATAAATTTTGGAGGTTCATGTATTTTCTTTATTATTGTTTTACATTTTTATTTTATTCATAAATATATAAAAGTAATTTGATTTGAGAGTTATCGAATAATCTAATTATTCGCCTAAAATTTTACGTGCATCTTATTTTTAAAAGCTGATAACCTAAAAGTCTATCAGTTGTACTGGTTAGAAATATCAGATACATCCCCTACATGAGGTTTGCTCCACTATTATATTGAAAAAGTATATATTAACACTATCCAAATCCACATACATATTATTTATTTTAATCTAAATCTATATAAATTTATCTTTCAGGTTATGTCATATCATATAAACTTGAGACATTTCTGGTGAGTATTATTATTAACTTATTAATTTAGATATTTTATGATAAACTAGTTTTTAAGACTGTGTGTTGCACAGGCCGAATAGATGTTACTTTTCTTGTTTGTTAATAGTAAATAATAGAAATGTCATAGTAAAATTAGGTTGACACTTTAATTTAGTAGACACGTTATTGTGATTTCATAATTGAAGTAGATGAAGAAATAGTTAAACAATAATTAATAGAAATGACATAGTAAAATTAAGCATACTTTAATAGCGATTGTAACAGTAAGAAGACACGTTGTAGTCAACTGCCGGCTTCAAGCAGCTACAACAGGCAGCTAAAGTGCTCAGCTCTAAACAATAATATTATAATTTTAATAGTCATCGCAAAATTAAGTAGACACGTTATTATAATTTCATAGTTGAAGATGACGAAAAAATCATTAAATAATAATTAATAGAAATTATATAGTAAATTTAAGTAGACACTATAATAGCTATCACAAAATTAAGTAGACCCGTTATTATAATTTCATAACTAAAGTAGACGAAGAAACAATTAAATAAAAATTAATAGAAATGACAGTAAATTTAAGTAGATACTTTAATAACCACCGCAAAATTAAGTAGACATGTTATTATAATTTCATAATTGAAGCAAGTAAAAAAATAAATTAAATAATAGTTAATAGAAATAACATAAAAATATTGATATTGTTGAGATTTGATCTTTAAATATTAAATTTAAAATGTCAAACTTGAACCATTAAGCCAAGTACCTTAGTAGTCACTTGCTTGCTTCAACTGCCTACTTGAAGAGGCATATGAAGCAGACATTACGACCCTAACTCCTCGCGGCTTATTCTCTTAATTATTCTCTCTTAAAACAAAAGAAAATCATTTTTTTAATTTTTAAAATTAAAATAATTTCAAAAAAAAACCAAAGAATGTTCAGTTCAGAAGGCCTTTGGGAGACCAAAGATGAAATTAGTTCCATTACTAAAACCCTTTCTAGTTCTCTTATTTACTTTTGTTTTCACCATTTTCTTTGTGCTGCTCTTTGAGCCATCTCCCACAAAAAAATCTGACCCCATGGCTAGAAGTTTCATTCTTTGGCTACATGGATTGGGTGATTCTGGCCCTGCAAATGAACCCATCAAAGCATTGTTCACTTCCCCTCAGTTCAAGAACACAAAATGGTCCTTCCCTTCTGCTCCTTCCAATCCAGTTAGCTGCAACTGTAAGTTAGTCTAATCCATGTAGGTATAGTGTTATTTCTGTTTCTTTTGATTATGGTGTGATCACTGTGGAATTGGCATTTTTGGTTCAAATGGTATTTTCTTAATTGCATAAATATCCCATTTTTGGTCTATCCCTTGATGGGTTTGTATGTTACTGGTTGTGTGCTGTTCCTATTCTAATTCATGTAGTTATAGTGTTATTTCTGTTTCTTTTGATTCTGGTGTGATCACTGTGGAATTGGCATTTTTGGTTCAAATGGTATTTTCTACTCTTTTCTTAATTGCGTAAAGATTGCATTTTTAGTCTACCCCTTGATGGGGTTTGTGTGTTACTGGTTGTGTGTTGTTCTGTTTCTTTTGGTTCTGGTTTGATCAGTGTGGAATTGGCATTTTGGTTCAAATGGTATTTCTTAATTGCATAAAGATTCCATTTTTGGTCCACCCCTTGATGGGGTCTGTGTGCTACTGGTTGTGGGTTGCTCCTGTTTCTTTTGGTTCTGGTTTGATCAGTGAGGAATTGGCA
>JAPFFP010000008.1:5572392-5599910 GCA_026153255.1 Solanum medicagineum | reverse complement strand
CTAGATACTCCATTCATCCTGGCTCTACCAAGATGTACCATGACTTGAGAGAAGTATATTAGTGGAGTGGGATGAGGAGGGATATTGCGGAGTTCATATCAAAGTACCCGAATTGCCAGCAAGTTAAAGTTGAGCATCAAAGACCATTTGGATTTGCTCAAAACTTTGAAATTCTTGAGTGGAAGTGGGAGATGATGAACATGGACTTCATTACTGATCTACCGAGGTCTAGAAAGCAACATGGTTCGATAGGGGTGATTGTGGATAGGATGACCAAATCGGCTCACTTCTTAGCAGTTAAGACAACCAACACCGTGGAGGAGTATGTCGAGTTGTACATCCAGGAGATTTTGAGGTTGCATGGAGTTCCTTCGTCTATCATCTGGGATAGAGGAGCTCAATTCACCTCCTAATTTTGGAGATCTTTCCAGAAGGGATTGGGTACTAGAGTGAATCTGAGTACGACCTTTCATCCATAGACAGATGGCCAGGCATTACCATTTAGACACTAGAGGATATGTTGAGAGCCTGTGTCCTTGACCTTAAAGGAAATTGGGATGCTCTCCTACCATTGATTGAATTTGCATATAACAATAGTTATCATGTGAGCATTCAAATGGCTCCCTATGAAGCTTTGTATGAGAGGAGATGCAGATTACCAATTGGGTGGTTCAAGGTTGAAGAAGCTGAGTTGATTGGGCCTGACATTGTCCATCAGTCCATGGAGAAGGTTAAGGTCATTAAAAAGAGGTTGAAGACTGCATAGAGTTGCCAGAAATCTTATACAGATGTGAGGACAAGAGACCTAGAGTTCGAGGTAAATGATTGAGTATACTTGAAAGTGTCACCTATAAAGGGTGTCATGAGATTTGGGAAGAAGGAGAAATTGAGTCCTCGCTGTATTGATCCCTATCTGATTCTGAAGAAGATTGAAAAGTTCGCTTATGAGTTGGAGTTTCCTTCCGACTTAGACAAAATTCATGTTGTATTCCATGTTTCGATGTTGAAGAAGTGCTTGGGAGATCCTGCCGTGGTGATCCCTGTTGAGAGAATCAGAGTGAAGGTCAGCTTATCCTACAAAGATATTCTGGTCCAAATCCTTTATCGTCAAGTTCGCAAGTTGAGAACCAAAGAGATCGCCTCAGTCAAAGTCTTGATGGAGAAATCAATTCGATGAGAAAGCCACATGGGAAGCTGAGGAAGAAATGAGAGACAAATGTCCACACTTATTCATGCCCAATGATGAGAACATTGAAGGTAATTTCCTTACTCTTGACTTAAATTGATTGATCTATTCTTGAGTTGATATGTCTATTATTGAGTTTGAATGGAGATTATTGAGATTGATGAGGAGTCGAAAGTTTGAGTGATTGGTGTGCACATTGAGATATGTCTTGAGCCTATTCATGACTTGATATCCACCTTTACTCATCATTCGAGGATGAATGATCCCAACAGAGAGATGATGTACCATATTATAAAACCCTAGAGGTGTGATGTGTGCATAACGCGTCTTCCCATACTCAGATGGCAAATTCGAGATTGGATATGCGATCAACATAAGAAATAGAGTGGGAGAATGGTCTCGGTTGTTTTTTAGAGCACCCAGATCAAAAGATAATTTTTTGATGCGAAAATCTGAAATAGTCTTGGTGTGGGACAGAGGCGCGATGCGCCTCTGTAGCGAACCCAGACTTATTTTTTTCAATTTTTTTTCGACAGGGTTGGAAAAACTTGTTCAAAAATTTTTTGAAAGAAATACACTGAGGAGCGCCCAGTCCGAGTCGTGAACTGGATATCCAGAACTGATATATTTTTCTTTAATTCATGAGGGGCATTCTAGACATTTTTCAACTCCTCCTAAACTCAAAACACAATCAGGATAGGTCATTTTGAGCATAAAAAGGGTTCTAAAACCTCTTTATAAGTTCTTGAAGAAACTAGGGCTTGAGAGAAGAGAACAAGAGCATAAGATTGAAGAGTTAAGGGAGAATTCTTAAGGGTTGATAGTTGAAAGTTTCACACCAGGTATGTAAGGCTAAACTAAAGCATGAGATTGTTCTCCCATGTGACCCACAGATGGCCATAGAGGAAATGAGAGTCCATGAGTCCCCATTCATGTTTTTTAAAGTATTATCTTGGTAATTTCTTGAAAATTATATCTATTATATGTACTTTTCTATGTCGATGATCATCATAAACTTATTTTCTTGAATTTAATACTTTTCATGAGATATTGTATAAACCCTATATGTTAACTTTTGAAAGCATGCATGAATGAAGTTAGAGATTGAGTCTAGAGCCTTGACTTGAGAATATTGATTTGTAACACCTCATAAAATTACTGAAACGCCCTTAAAATGTAATCATGCGCATAATGCGTCTTCCAAAGCTCCGATGGATATTTCAGATCGAACTTGCGATCAGCGCAAAAAATCGAGTGGAAAAATAATCTCAACCCGATTTAAGAGCAACCGGAGCAAAAAATAATTTTCGCTAATTAATGTTGAGACAGTGTCTGTCCGCGCCCCTAGCGCGATGCGGAGGGGGCGCGGAGCAACACTTTGTCTATTTTTTAATTTTTCGACGGAAATTTAAAATTTTTAAAAATTCGCAAAATGTACTGGCCTGCGCCCTTAGCACTTCGCAGACCAGTACAATTTTTCTGGCGATTTTTTTTTTAAATATGGGAAGGGTATTTTGGGTATTCCCAACCCATTTTTAAGTCCCAAAATGTGTTTTTAAGTATTAATTTCATACGAAGGGTTTCAATACCCATGTTTTTCTTCTTAAGCCTAAACGTAAGTTTTGAGGGAAAAAGAAGAAGAAGAGTTGAGGGTTTCAAAGCTGGCGTCCAAACCCTTGTTGAAGATTTATACAATCTTCATCCCAAGTATGTAAAGGCTACCCATAACATGAGATTGTTATTCTATGTGCCCCAATGAATGTAGTAAGTTGGAGATTGATAGTTGATAGGTCTTAAGTTGTAATTCTTGAATATTTTCATGAAATTTATCATTTCCATCAATCTTGGATGGAGCCAAAGATTCACTATTTTTTGGCTTTGGTTTATGATGGAATAAAGCAAAATGAATCTTTAAACTGTCTGCGCTTCTTTCAATTGTTAAGTAGCAGTTAGTCAATGTAACTTTCGACGCTCATCATGGGTCATCCGAAAACAGTCGCTCTATGTTTTTAAACATAGGGGTTAGGCTGCGTATATCCGACCCCCCTTACCCCGTAATGGGCGGGAGCCTTTGAGGCATTGGGGTAATGTTGTTGTTGTGTTTCTTGAAATTTATCATTAAATTCTACATAGTATCTTAAATTGATGATCATCATATTTTGAATTAACTATCTACATGTATTATGGTGTGATTATGTATTTACCGTACATGAATTCTCTGTTAAAGACTTCAAGAAAGAACTTAGGGGTAATGTCTAAAGCCTTGACTGTCTGACTGTATTGATTGTTGTGGTCTGGGTCTTGAGATGAGTATGTTGATGGCTGAAGTTGATGGAATTAGTGTTCTTAGAGTCTAGATGAGGTCGAACCTTAGTTGTGAAAGGAAGAATCTATTCCTTGAGTTGATAGAATGTCAGATGAGATGAGGTACCTACTTGGAGGGGCACTAGTTGTATAACCAGCCTGATGTTGATAGACTTATGAGCATATCGAGTCCTGGGATTAGTATTAGCACCAAAATGGGTAAGAGTGAGTCTCACTTGTATTCATTAACTACGTGGCCAGCATAGGAGAGGAATGGACTGTGAAAGTAGATATTTCCTTTGTCCCGTAGAGGACTTGACAGACTTCCTTAGGATCTCCTACAGACTCGTCCTTTACCCCGGCAAGGTACTGGGCGGATGTGGCAATGACATCTCTTCGTTGTATCATCACTGGCTCATAGGTGGTGATTGTCGGTTATAAAAACTCCCAGATAGGTTTCATGTTGATAGTAATCTGAGATTGAGGTGATAGTGTGATGTCTTGATGGATAGTGATGTGATAGAGTCATGTTCCTAACTATGAGTTGAGGTTGAGTGATTGATGAGCTGATGTCATTGTATATTGTATAGCCCTTACTATTTACTTTAGCCTGTTTTACATCCAGTACATTCCATGTACTAACGTCCCTTTGGCGCTGCATCGTTTTATGATGTAGATTCTGTAGACAGAGGACTTCAGCAGGCTAATCGTTGAGGTTCACAGATCCCCAGACAGTGACTTGGTGAGTCCTCCTTTGCTTTCGAAGGACATATTTATCTTTTTATCTATTTTGAGTTATTTCATTAGATTGTGGTAGCCATGGCCTGTCATGTTACTTTCATAGACACTAGCTATAGAGGTTTCATAGGCATAGACAGCTGATAGTGGATGTTGGAGTCGTTTTCTCTATTTCTTAATTATTGAGACTACTATGTTATTCATAATTTTTTATGATCGACAGAGTTGATCGCCTATAGCTCACTAATAGTAAGATATTTCTTTGTTATCTTCTGCTAATGAACTAACTGAACGAATGCGATAAGAACATGTGGTTCACTTGGGGGCTAGCAATAGTCTCCGAGTGCCAGTTACGCCTGGGGTACCCTCCCGGGGTGTGACATGATTGTGATTGTGATGTGAGCATGAATGATAAGTTTAAAGAACTTGATAGTCCTATGAAGCTTCATAAATGAACTCTAATGAATTGTCTAATCGATTGTTCCCTAATGATTGATCTAAGCCTTGAGCTGTTGATTGAGATATTTTTTGATAAGATGATGAGAGTCTCCATGAGATTGATTGAATGATGAGTGCCTCCCTGAGGCTGATTGAGATGATTTGATTGAGATGTATGAGTCTTATGAGCATTGAGTCTTAGGAAGAGTATCGAGCACCAAAATGGGTAAGAGTAAAGCCAACTCTCACTCATTAACTATGTTGACAAGCGTAGATGAGGATTATAACCAATAAACTACATGGAGGTTCTCTCTTGATAGAGTCCCTGAAGTAATAGAGGACTTGTTGATCTGCTGGATCCCTAGTAGATTCGATTCGTTCTCTACCTGACAAGTACTGCACGGCCGTACCAATACCGACAGGATATTGTACAATCACTTGCTTATAAGTGACTGTTGTCGGATAAGAGAAACTCCCAGAAAGTTCCCATATTGAGTCTTTGAGTTGAGATGAGATGAGATGAGTTGAGTTGAGTTGAGTTCCTTTGAGATGAGTCTGATTTGATTTGATGAGGTTTGATTGGTTGATGAGTCATTTGTCAACTCTTTATTTTTGCTTTAGATAGACACTTGACATTCTGATTTAGTTATTATTCTGAGTTCATGTTGTTCCATATTATTCTACCTATTTCTGTTTTATTCATCTATTTTACATACCGCACATTTCACATATTGACGCCACTCAGCGCTGCATAATTTCATGATGCAGATACAGGTGTTAGAGATTGTCAACAGGTGCATTGTTGAGGATCTGAGAAGTTCAGCTGATTTGGTGAGCCTCCCCTACTCCGGAGGTTTCATTACATTTATTTCATCTTGCTTATTAGAGTTAGACGTTGATTTGCTTTATTTTTTATTTGAGGTATTTATGTGTCTGTCATTGACACCACTTGATAGTGATAGAGGCTTCATAGACTAGAGTCGAATGTTAATGTTAAGACTCGTTGAGCTAGTTCTTTCTACGAGTTGTTCTATTTTATTGATATTACTTTGAGACTAGCTGAGATGGGCCCATTACTTTCTTTTGTCTTCTGCTGACTGGTAGAGTTTATCGATTGAATGTATGTGATGGGCCCAAGTGGTTCGCTTGGGGACTAGCAATAGTCTCTGGGTGCCGGCCACATCAAAGGTATCCTTCCGGGGCGTGACATGGAAGGACGACCAACTTCAGGTGGTTGTACCTTTTTTTAGATTCTTCCACAATATTAAGGGATCTTTTATTGTCAGATATTGTAATTTTAATCCCTTGTCTAAATGGTGGTGGAGAAAAATCAAATCTTTGGCATGATTTTGACTAGATGTTTTATTGTTATCTTTAATGGTGTCTGCCAGACCCATTCATTCTAAATGCAGTTCAGCATCTAGTGTCCATGATGAATAATTTGTTCAAGAAATATTAAGGACAGTAAATTCAACTTTTGAAATATTACATATAATAAAATGAAATTCTTACCTCCTTTGTTACCTCTTAAGAATATATGAAGTAGACTGAGTCTCGTGTTGATAACATGTTATGAAATTTATTATAGCGAAACAGAAGCAACTAAATTAATTAATAGGATAGGAAATGAAATTAATTTGAACAGAGGAGAAAACTAGGAGAAAGCCGAGAGACAAAATATTATTTCTTTTCTTTCGTGTATATCAGTTTCTCACTATCAATAAGTTTTACAACATATCAATTTATACTAAGTAAGTGTCTACTGTTATATAGCCCTATAGTTGTAATGGGTTAGCTACAGGGATGGCAATGGGGTAGGGGCAGGTGGGAGGGGGGTTAAGCTCAACCCGCAAATTTTTTAAATCGCCCCGCCCCGCTTAAATTTTAAAGTTCTTTCATTTTTTAATTGAATTTAATTTTTTTCGCTAATCGACATCTCAACAACTAATTACCTATTTTGAGTTGACATTTTAACAATTATTTCTTAATCATTAATTAAAAGTTTCTAATTAACATTTTAACAACTAACAATTTACCGGACATGTCTAGTTCAAAGTTTAGAAAAAAAATAAAATTAAAGTCAATGTTTAATATAAAAAGCTTATATATTTAATTTTTACTAATTAGAAAAATTTTATTTCTTCGAATTCCTATTTGGCTTTTTAAACCCGCAACCCGCCCCGGCCCGCCCCGCATAGCTATAAACCCGCCCCATACCCGCCTCGCCCCGCCCCGTTACCATCCCTATGCGCAGTTGCATTATTGGCTATGATGAAAGTTGAAACTTGGAAATCCAAGATAGAACTTTATTATACGGAAAACTTTTTCCATTTGATGTATAGGCAATTAACAATAACATGTTTCATATAAGTCACATGGGACAGCAGCATGTCATTGAATATTATGATATATGTAAGAAATAGTCTATTCTACCTCCATCAAAATTCTTTGCTTATGTTGTCCAAGAATTTCAGAAGCAAAGACATAGTTGTACTTATCCTTATTGCTATTGCCTCCTTTATACCAGAGTTCGCCAAAAGATGAGAGTGGTTTGCTCAAAGCGGTTAAGAATGTTCATGCAATGATCGATAAAGAGATTGAAGCTGGCACTAGTCCTAATAATGTTTTCGTATGTGGATTTAGTCAAGGAGGTCTCTCTCTCTCTCGGAAAGTTTGCTTATTGCTATCAAATCCAGAGAACTGTTGACTTAAACTTAAAAATTCTTTATTTTGTAGGTGCTTTAACATTAGCAAGTGTTCTATTGTACCCAAAAACTCTAGGAGGAGGTGCCGTGTTTAGCGGATGGGTCCCCTTTAATTCTTCTATATTGGATCAACAAACTCCAGAAGCTAAAAAGGTAATTGTCTGATACTAACTTCTATAATTTTCTAAAACTTATTTTCGAAGTTTGCATATGTTATTCTTTTCCTTAAGTTGGCTTCTGTGATGGACTCTTAAGTGTGTACAAATAATTCAGATTTTCTTATTACTCCCGCCATCCCAATTTAAGTGTCTTGCTTTCCCTTTTAGGTTGTCCCTAAAAGAGTGTTATCTTTCTATCTAGTAACTTTTCCAATTCCAACATCTTTCATGACAAATCATTTTTAGTCCCCGAGGGCTATCTATTGCATGATTCAAAACTCGGTGGATAATTTGTCTTCCACTCAATCATTCTCTACTAAAATTCCAAGCTTTCATATGTGGTAGGATTTGAATGATGACATGCCCCTTTTACTGCTTGATTCGTGTTTCTTGAATAGTGTTCATGCCTTATAGTGTCTAACATCGAAACTCTTTCGAGCAGACCCCTATTCTGTGGTCTCATGGTATGGCTGATCCAACCGTCCTGTTTGAAGCCGGACAAGCAGGGCCGCCTTTCCTGGAACGAGCTGGCATGACTTGTGAATTCAAGGTAATCACTCATTTCTCTTAGATCGTTTATCTTTTGGTTCATTTTTTCATGAACTTATCGCCAATAACCCATTATTGTCTACCATATCTGTCAGGCTTACCCTCGTCTTGGTCATTCGATAAACAATGAGGAGTTAAAGTACTTGGAATCGTGGATCAAGACTTGTCTTGAGAGCAATTCTTGAAGATCCACTCGATACTCGAATCAAAATTCACACCATCAATGATCAAACTAGTCCTGGATTCTCAAAAGCTGTTGCTTAAATGTTTGTGTGGTGAGCTCGCTTTGTATTACTACAAATTTGTAGTTAAAGAGAGTTGGTTTACTGTACTTTCTTGACTCAATTAACCATTGTAGTAGTTATGAAATATGGGACAAATGGTTGAAATGCTGTGAAATTTTTCCAATAAATAAAAGTTGTTGGATTATAGTTGAGATTTATGAGTTTTAACTTCTATCCATCGGTAAAGTTGCTGCTATGTGAGCAGGAGGTCATAGGTTCAAGTCTCGAAAACAGCCTCTGGCAGAAATATAAGGTAAGCGTACAATAGACCCTTGTGGTCGGGTCCTTCTCCGAACTCTATGCATAACGAGAGTTTTAGTACACGGACTTGTCCTTGTCCTTTTTAACTTCTATCTGTCGATAGCATGGTACACTAAGCATCTTGCATTTATGACTTGGTGAAGGGTTGCGTCCTTAAAGGTGTGTGACATAGGCAGTTTATTCTTATTCAAGCTGATTCCATGACTCGGAACTTTGTGACATATAACCTAAAAACATAACAAATAACAGAAGAAATAATACATGAAATTCAAGAAAAAGAAATAGTTACAATACCAAAAATGTGATAATAAAAGTGTAATCCCTTTGAGGACCTCCAATAAAATCAAAACGATACAGAGAAGATTAGCAAAATCCTCACATAAATTGAGAAATGGTCCAACTTTTATGATAATAAAAGTGTAAAAAACAATGGATAGTAATAATAACATAAACAAAAGAGAAATTGTAAAGAAAATAAATATATGGAAGTCAAATATGTGTCAGACTATATTTTGAAAAATTATTTATAAACCACTAAAGCTTTTAATTACCATAATTACCAATTATGACCTATGATTGTATGTGAGAAATAGTGGATTTGGCACCGAACATGAAAAATAGATAATCATTGCTTCACTATTGAGTAAATTTGTATGGATAGTATATCTCACATTTGAATTAAAGATTTCGTGAAATATTATATTTATTATAAAAATTTTGGAGATAATTTATGATTTAAGTATTAAATATTCATTATGAAAAACATATATAGATATGAGTTAAGAATGTTTTGGAAAATAGTTTCTTTATTTTACAAAGAAGAGATAAAATATGTATAATCGTTACTTCTCCCCTGACTCTATTCAATCCAAATGAAATTTTATCAATTTTTCATTAAATACATCATATATCCTAAGCTAGCAATTTGTTAAAGATTCTTAAATCAAATTTTATCTTCGAATATCTATTCGATCATAATATTGAATCAATTTTTAAAATTTTCAAACTTTTACTCACAAAACACCAATATAAATTCAAATATTGTACATTCAAACACATTTTAAGTACCAACAATTATAATTTTAAAAATATAAATTTTTGAATTTGAACTTCATAATTTATATCGAAAGTTAAACTTGATGTAACATGCTTCAAGATTTATGGTTTTTTTTTGTTCTAAAATTTAGGTCCTAGATATTTTTGTAATATGTATCCCTTCATTGGGAAGTGAGAGAAAAAGAGAAAGGGGAATTCTGCAAATAGGAAATTTGATCATTAGATTCTGTAACAAGTAGGGTCCCTCCCAACTATGGGCCAATAAAAATAACCAATCAAAATTGATGCCATAAACTCTTAAAATACACTCTCCCATAGGTGAAGATTTCTTCCCCCCTCGGTATGTAGTCATTATCTAGTGCTCGTATTGGAACTCGATTGTTATAAATTTACGTTGTGTAGAGCTCATCAGGAAAAGCTCTTTCTATTAAAAATTTTCATATTCACATTATATAAAGCTTATTCAGAATAAGTGCTCCCTATTGAAAATTTTTCTATATTCAAAACTCAAATGAAGGAACTCTTTTTAATTTATAGTGAAACATTACATATTATTATGTCTTACAATCTCAAATAAGTAGCTATATTGTTCATATAATATGTTGTTCCCTTCATTTTAATTTAAATAGGTGCAAAATTTAAACAATATATTTTTAAAAATATATGATCTAAAAATGTAAAATACATGTATTAAAAGTACTTCATGTAAAAATCATAAAATTGTTAAATTAGAAAAAGAAATTTTCTTCCTAGAGCAATTATTTTTTATGTTAATTTGTGAATTATAAATATGAGCAAATTTCATAAAAAATAGAGGATGATCATAATAAAGTTCCTTAGCTAAAGTTTATTTAATTACACGTTATGACTATCTTTCAATTTACTATGCTAATTATCGCTTGCATATCTCGATGTTTTTCAATACAAATTAATGTATACAAATAGGAACCTAACACAAATCGATCTAGTAGTACCCAATTCATAACGATTTCATTAAATTATAACTGTAATTCATAATTAACTTACACTATAGCCTTATTGCATAATATAGTAGTAATATTTGTCAATTAACGCAATTTTTTCTAAAATATCTCTTTCTTTTTAACATTAGTATATATTGGTTTAATGATATGTGGTTTTCACAACTATATCCTATGTTTCGTTTTGCTCGATCGCTATATAAAAAAATAGATGTTTCATTTTATTTATTCATTTTCAACAAATTAAGACGACGACAACAATAATAATATATCGAGTGAAATTTTACAAGCGGGATCTGAAAAGGATAAAATATATACAGACCTTATCACTATCTTATAGTAATATCAATTCAGATAAATTAGTTATTTTTTATATTATTTTAATATTAAATAACTGTATATATTTTTATTTAAATTTTTTTTTTTAAAAAAAAACGTATCACGTTAATATAAGTCAAGTAATATTAAAAGAGTAAAAAATATATATAAAAAGATTTATGTCATCAATTTCCATGCCCTATTTCCTCTTACCAAAAGCTCTTCAAAGTCCCCACAAGCCACAAACCCTCATTCTCTCTTTTCTCTTCTTCTCTACACCACCCACCCTACCTAACTACCCCACCTTCAAAACTCTTATTCTTCATTTTCTGCCATTATCAAAACCATGAAGAAACTTTACAGAAAAGGCACAGTTCATCCATCTCCTCCTTTAATCTCTGACCATCTTTCATTTTTACCAGCTGCTATTCTCACTCTTGCTGCAGCTTTATCTCAAGAAGAGAAAGAAGTATTAGCTTATCTCATTTCTTGCTCTTCCGGCGAGTTCTCCGGTAATCGGAGGAATACCCACCTCAAGTCAGCAACACCTAACTCAGGTTCTGACAACCCCGGCGGTGGTGGTGGTCCGAAAGGTGCTGCTTCCGCCGCCGCACACGGCGGTGCTGATCATTTGAGCTCGTTTAACTGCTACTGTTTCAGCTGCTATATGAGTTATTGGGTAAAATGGGATTCTTCACCAAATCGACAGCTTATTCATGAAATTCTTGATGCTTATGAAGATGGGTTGCAGAGCAAAAAAGAAAAAAGTAAAAAAGAAAGAAGAAACAAAAACGGGTCATCTTTGAAACAAAACGGGTCATCTATGAACAAAAACGGGTCATCTAAAGATGATGCTGGGTCTTCTGCTGAGCTGAAAAAGTCATCATCTGAGTCATCTTTGAACAAAAAGGGGTCCGGTTCCGGGTCAGGATTCGGGTCGGGTCAGACTGACCCGGTGGAGGGAACTTCCGGCAGCCATGGCGTCGACGGCAATGAAGAGGAAATCGGTGGAGTTGAAAAGGGCTCTGTTAGAAAGTTTGTGAGTTTTCTTGGTGAAAGGATTTGGAGTGTTTGGACCTAAAAAAAATAAATAAAAAAATATTTTTTTTGGAAATTAAATTTTCAAGAAAATATTTTTAGGTTGGTTTATTTTTATATTTTTCCATCTCCTTTATCTCTTTTTTTTTTCCTTTTTTCTGGTCTGTAAAATACCCTTTTACTTCACAATGTAAAATATTGGGTAGTAATTTTGAATGATCACCTTCATTGGTTTTTTTCTTATTTTCACATTATATTAAATGTTGTTTATGGTGTAGTTTAGGTTTAGAAAGATTAATAATCTTTTTTGAAAATAATTCCAAGAAATATTTAGGGTTCATTTTTTTTTTGCCAATGTAAAATGCCATTTACTTGACAATGTGAATATTTGTAATTTGAGTGATCACCTTCATTGGTTTATTTTAATTTTTTCATTTTTCATTGAATGGTTTCTTGTAATAGAATATTTTTGTAAATAGCGACAATAGGCTTAAATTCATAAATAGTTTCTTAAAAGTTAGATAAATTCTATTTAGACATTCTAACTAAGGGTTGTTTTTCTTGAGCTTTTAAACATATGATAAAAAGTATTTGGAGAGGTAATCAAATAAGATATGACATAACTTATCTCATTGAGGACATGGAGTTACGGCACGTATTAGGGTAGTAGGCTAGTAGCGCTAAGTTAATGTGTATGACATTGTGATATAGTAGGTCAGAAAGAGTAATCATATTTTTATATTCTATGTTGCCATTATCTGTTTTATATTTGTTATTTTAATATTTTTATATTGTATCATTGTTAGTGGTTTTTTTTCATATCTATTAGTTTATGGGGATTTTGAGAGGAGGTTCTATAGAAATAATTTTTCTAAATCTACGTATATTTTATCCTCTTCTGTGTTATTATTGTTGTGAATTTTATTTCAAAGAAAAAAAGGTGGGGCGAGAGAAAAGAAAATGGTGAACTGATTATAAATACACCGAAAAGGTGAAATTTCATGTCACTAACTTAGCTCTTAAGAATTGATGAACAAATTTAGATAGCAAATTGAGTTTTTAAAATTTTTACATCGGAAGCAACTTGAGCAAGCGTTTTTTTTTTAAATGAGTAAAAAATATTTAATAAAAAGAATTTATAGATGAATAAAGCCTTTATAATAAGGTGTGAATTTGGAAAATTCAAGGTCGTTGATGGACGGTTTGAAAAATTTGATAAAAAAAGTTGACCATATTTGAATTTTCTTTCTTGGATACAGAGAAAGGTGGAAACTTTTTCTTGGCCAAAGAAAATAACAGTAATTTTTCATAAAATAATTTTGTGCAATATTCAAAACTTATGTTATTTTATTTTATTTTTTATATTTCATTTGGCTCGAGGAAACAAAGTAGGATGCTTTTCAAAATTTTGTCATATTGTTAGGAATGACTCAGACAGTACTCATGTTCCTAGTCTTTTTTTGTGTGGCTTATTATTTTTTAAAATTAAAATAATTAAAATAAATAAGTACTAGTACATTTGAATGCACCTTTGTTATTAAAGTGTATGGGATAAAAATGTTATTTTTTTTAAAAGTTTATTAATCTTTGTTGATATAGATGATATTGTCGCGGAGATGAAGATGTTAAGATAAATATGTGGACATACTAAGGAAGATAAGATTAAGAATAGGATCATTCTGGCCTCTGTGACAGACAAAATAAGAGAAGCGAGACTACGATAATTTAGACATGTGCAAAGAAGAAGTGTTGATGCTCCTGTCAGGAGGTGTCAGAGGATAGATTTAGGGGTTATACGGGAGATAGAAGTAGATCGAAAAATTTCTGTGAGGAGATGATTAGACAAGATATGGCACAACTTCGTTTCACCGAGGACATGATCTTAGATAGAAAAGAGTGGAGGTCGCGTATTAGGGTAGAAGGTTAGAAAACTAATAGGGGTAAGATGATATCAGGCCATGTGATATAGTAGGTTAGTAGAGGTAGTTGTGTTGTTGTATACTATGTTGTTATTGTCCGTCATTTATTTTGTTACCTTTATTTTCTTATATAAATTTTCATTTGTTGTTCATTTTAGTCGTTTCATATCTAGTATTTTTTACTTTTGGAAACAATATTTTTTTTGAGATGAGGGTCTTTTGGAAACAATCTTTCTATTTTTATGAGATAGTGATAAAATCTATATATATTTTATCCTCTTCAAACTTTAATTGTGGAGTTTCACCGTGTGTGTTATTGTTGTATTAAGGTTAAAAAAGCATACATGAGATTCACATTTTAATGGAAGCTAAAAATGAGTATATAATGTTTTTCTTTTTCTAGTTTTAGTATTATGATAGGGAGGAGATAATAATTATTTTTAAAACTATCTACGTGTTGCAATTTGATTGGAAGATCATAATTATATCTTTTAAAAAAAGGAAGAAGAAGAGTATAATATAATAATATTAAAGGTATCAAATGTTAATTGTGGGTTTGGTAATACTAACACTACCAACTTTGTTGAATATTTGATGGTCCATCGTAAGTTTGGTGTAATAAATTTAAAATTTAAAATTTTTAAAAAAAAATTATAAATCCAAATATTTAAAAAATTTCAATACCTTGATGTAATATAGTAATCATCTATTATGCCAATCTAAAAAATCAACTATTTAATATTGCCTCCCCTCAAATTATATGTCACTTTTGAATTTTGTGATTCAAATATTTTTTTATTTGTTTCATGTATCGATTAAATATTTTAAATTATTAATTATTATTTTACTCCACCCATCTATTTATACTTATCCGTATTTAATTTACACATTCCTTACAAATAATAAATAGAAGCATAGGTTTAAAATATCATCTCTGTTAATTATAATTCATCTAAATATTAGAAAATAAAGGGTATTTAATAGTAAGGATTAAATAGATACAACATAATAAATTATTTCTTGATTTTTCAAATTGAACAAGTAAAATTAGATAACTATTTTTACTATATTGGATTAGTAAAAATAGACGGAAAGAATAGTACTTTTATACTAATTTTTAGAATGTAAATTCTATTTAAATTTTTTTAAAGATTTCATATCTGAATTTACTATCAAAACTAAACTATTTTACTTTCGAAATCTGAACTGTACTATATAAATTAAGAGATACAAAATACTATATGATGATCATATATCTATATTCAATTTGGCATTATCATAGTTCTCATATATTTTTAAGGACACTTGGAAAAAGAAAATGCTAGTTGTCTCAATCTAATCCTTGAAGTAATCTCAGCATTTCTTGTTAATCTTAAATAAATTAGCATTGAGAATCTTATTAGTTGAAACCTATTTGCAAGTTGACTTATTTGTGGAATAATTTTTCCCTTTTTATCAAGAAAAAAATAACCTAATATCAATGAATCGTAAATTATCGATAAAAATAATTGAATTTCAACTATATATGTTTTTATGTATGAAGTTAAACTAATAGACTTGTTGAATTTAATAAACTATAAATATGATGCAAACAATGGTCCCATAATTAAATATTTATGTATCAGAATAAACACTTTCTATTTTAACAAAGTTATTTATATGCGACACAAACTCAAATCAATTGTTATTGCAATAAATATACAAAAGATTGCTATTATTCTTCATATTATATTTTTTTTCCTTCTAGTGTCTCTTCAAAAATCTTCAATTAATTTGCATTTTTATTTATGTTTTGTGAAAAAATGATGTCAACAAAGCATTAATAAGGTGGGCAAAGTTAGCATGAATTAAAGCTAAAATATAAAGGCACTAAGAGACTTAATTCCAAAATTGCCTTTTAAATATTCTTCTTTTTTGAGTCTTAGCTTAGGAGAATTTATTCTTTCCTTTTTATATAATTATTAAAAATTCCAAGTAAGCTTTCTTTTTGTTGGGTGTCTACCTTTTTTTTTTTTGGTAAAATATTGTTGATTTAGTGATAAAAACACAACGCATTATACTTTAAATCAAATATTTGAATTAAGAGGGGTGGAAGGAAAAGGGAGAAATCTTGTAAAATATTTTTTTTAAATTTTAATTAAAAATTTTAAATTTAAATTCTGAGGATGAAATCATCTTTAATAGGAAGCGGTTTATTTTTTAAAGCGAAAATTTTCAATATCAAAATACTATATTAAGAGTTTAAAACTCTCAAAAAATTTGAAGCTAAGTGAAACAATGAATTAATGTTGTTTAACAAATGTTTAAATAGAAAAGCATAAGTTCTAAATTGATCATGTTAAAAAGCTAAAAATCATATACTCGTATTTATTCCCTACTTTATTTTATGTAGTTTCTTTTTATTTTTTCAATTATAAATATGAAATTTTGCTTATATATAATTCATCACCAAGTTTTTATTGGCTTATTTGAAGATTAATTGTGTTTCATGTTTCTCTTCGTGTGTACGTGTCTCAAGCTATGAATAAAGGCAATAAATGAATTTTATTTTTAATTAGAAGATTCAAGTTTAAATTATGAGATAATTTTTATAAAGAACACTTTATTTTTCTTTGTAGGTAGAACTTTTTGATTCAAATTTGAATTAATTAATAGAGCTTAAAAATAAATACTGAAAATTAAATTAGAATATAAAAATCTTCTTTACTTAAAAAAATATTGACTTGGTAAAAGCAAGTTCATCAAATAGAGACAAACCCCTTGTTGGTCAACTAACATTTTGGGATTTTAGTTGGAATGAGTTACTCTTCTTTGATTAGAAATCTCGAATTGAATTTTGAAGTTTTTGGAATGAAGATAAAGAGCGTTTTTTTCTAATGAATCTTATGCTATGCAAATTTAAATTATTTGAACTTTAAATATAAGTATCGAGCGCTGAATGAAAAAAAGAAAAAGAAAGAGAAAACACATTGTTTGCCACCTTTGAATTCATGGTGATTATGCTTATTAGCTTTTACACAAAATCTGCCTGACGAAATTGACTAATTTTTAATATTATTATTATTTTGGAATTCCAAAAGAAATCTAGAATATAGTTTTATAATGTTAAACATACAATAAGTTTATTATTAATCTAAAAATTAAACTTATAAAATTTAAAATCAGAATGTATCTATGATAATATCATCATTGTTTAAACTACTGAAGTATAATTAAGGATGGAAAAAATCCAAAAAAACAAAACCTTCAACGTGTTTTTTTTTTTTTAACAATTTTTACGCGACTAAACAAATTATTTAACCGCATCTTATTAAAAAATGAAAAACTCTTATGAATAAATATAAATAAAGAAGACTAGACTTTATTTTATCGATTCTAATAAAGTAACAGGCTTCTACTTATTAACAAATAATATGAAGAAAATATTCGATGTGTTTTATGATTACAAAAATAGAATAAAATATGATAGTAAAAGTCATTAATGGGAGTCTATAGATATAATTAGTCAATAATAAAAATAAAAACCTAAAGACTAGTCCAAGTGTGAGAATTTACTAGAAATTAAATTAGAGCCAACTAATTGTTCAACAATTTTTACTATTAAAATTAGTCAACAATAATATTAAAAATATGTATATATATTCAGAACTTATCGAAGACGTAAATCTAAATAATTAAAAAAATAGGATAGATAATTAAATATTGTCTAATATTTTTAATTAGCAATGCTATTTTTTTTTCCATCGTCTTATTCTTCCTTTTTACTATTATTTTTTTTCATTAATTATCGTATTATTTCATCATTATTACTATCCTTTCAACATGACTTATTCTTTTTTTTTTTTTGGTTATAACTTATTCACTAGTATATTTCTTTTACATACTCAGTTTTGATATATTTTATTTTAGATAAGAATCTATCAGAAATAATTTTTCGACTATACAAGATAGGAATAAGATTGTATGTGCATCCACTTATGAAATATATACGACTGAAAAGAATATGAAATATTAATTAGTAAAACTTAATTTAATTAATTAATAGTACTATTATTTTGATTTAAAATAAGCCAAGCTTCAATTATACAATAAAAGATCTTTTTTTTTTGGTATTTAAATAGTCTGAAAAGAGTCTATATAACCACTCAACAACTTTTATAGCAACTGAAAGAGTCCACTAAACTCTTTAAAAAAGCACTTACACCTACAAAATTGTATCACGATATATTTCAACGATACCATATCATAAAATTTAAATAATAATTGAAACAAATAAGTTGAGGTGACTTGAACATTAAGTATTTATTAGAGCTTGGTTTAATTTAAAATAATTTACTACCATTAATAACTTCTAATGCTTTTACTTTCATTTTTTATGATGCTGGTCTAAGTTGAATTTCAAATGGGATGATTTCATATAATTGATTCCGACTTGTTGAAAGTAAATCAAAATTTTCTATATTTTACATTTTGTATAATATAGATTTGGGATTGCATTTATATGAAATTATATAATTAATGAAAGTTCATATAACCAACCTCTACTTGCTTCGGATTGACGCATAGTTGTTGTAGCACTATTCAAGATGTAGTTGGCACACCTAAAATAAATTAAGCCAATCTCAAATACACAACAAAATAATTTTATGGTATTTTTATAGTACAAGATACCAATAATATTCCTTCCATTCACTTTTACTTGTTAATATTTCAATTATCGAGGTAAAATTATATTAACTTTGACTAATATTTTTAACATATATTTTTTTCATCATATTAATATAAGAAAGATTGCAACTTATAACATTTTTCGTATAGTTTTCAACCATCTAAATTTTATATTCAAAATATTAAATTTAGCTACTTCAATTTAATCTTTAAATTTAGTCAAATTGATCTTGAAAAACAAAACAGTGACGAGTAAAAGTTAATAGAGGGAGTATTCTCCTATTAGTATTTCTCTCATAAGAGTACTCAATCTGGGGCAAATCTAGAAAGTCAATTATAAATTTATATGAACTCAATGTGTTGTACAAAGGGTCTATCAGAAACAAAGGTAGGAGTATGGCCTGAATATATCCCATCCTCCTCAAATTCGAAATTATACTAAATATGTTATTGTATAAGATCGTTATAGAAATACGTAAACTTTAAATTCCAAATTCCCCTTATATTCAACAACTCAACAAGAAGATAATTAAATGCCACCAGCAGACCATTCACAATAATGTTAAACATCCTACAACATATTTGATAACTACACATTAACATATATACAAGTTGTAATTTACTAAACCTATTGGAGAACCAAAAGGTTTTGATGATCAAATACAACTTACAATTATTTGTTTGGTGAGAAAGAGTCAGACATGTATAATTACAGATGAACTCATGGATATACAACCTTTCAATCTTTCAAGAATCGCGTTCCGACTGACTAGTCCTGAATGGAGAGTCAGCGGAAGGCCTTCCTTGATGCATTCGTCGTATTTCTCTAGAGCAGAAACGATGTCTGTAAAGTCTGGCCTCTTCGAGGGGTTCGCTGCCCAGCAACGTTTTATGAGGTGTGCAAGTGCTGGTTGACAACTGGCTGGTAAAGGTGGTCGTTCGTTCTGCAAAATAGTGAAAAAACTATATGAAACGGATAAATGTACGAATAAAAATGAGAAATATGGTTCAGTAGATCTATTAGCTCTTTCAGGCACCAGACAAGTTAGCTCTATAAATGTGTAGATGTCCAGTGGCGGAGCTATATAGAGTTATAGACCGAACAGTGGTCAGCGGTCAGCTGAAGACCCTTCGTTATAGACTACGTATATAGGTCAAACATCACTTTATAAACATACATATTAAATCTTGAACACCAAGAGTAGTGCTGTAGTAGTCAGGGGCGGAGGTAGAGCGTTAGTTAGAGGATCGGTAGAACTTGTTAGTTTCAGCCAAAATCCTGTATATGTGTTAAGAAATTCACTTAACATATAGACAATAGTTTCTCCAGGGTTCATCTTTGAGTGTAGGATCATTGAAACATTAAAACCTCTATGAACCATTTCATCGATGCTTATGCGCCTCTAAGGACACAAACCATCAAATTAAATAGTGAAAGGAAACTATTGCTAGGTATCCAGGTTCTCGAGTTCTATTCTGAACAAGTTATCTCTTGTGTCATGGAGCATAGAACATTTGATAATTAAACGATGCATTTGTAATGATGTTGTGTTCAAACATATGTATTCCAACATCATATACATCAAGAACAAGGAGGACTAATCAGAAAAGGAGCATTCCTAACCTATGTTGCTTGGATTCTCCAAAAGAATGCACTATTTTTGAAGGACCCAACATACAACGAGTGACATTTTTTGAAGAGTCCGAGCAGCAAGGTTTCAAACTTTTCAAATACAGTAGCCACTAAGTTACTCAAGGGAAAACAAAAATATGTGCAGTAAGTCTAAAACCAAAGTCAACTAGAAATCAGTAATTAGAGAATCGGCTTAGAACCTAACCTTCTCAGCAACAGCAAAAGCGGCTTGCACGGGTGTCATTCCTTGAAATGGTAAGAGAGCTGTTGTGAGCTCCCAGAGCACTATCCCAAAACTGTAGACGTCAACTTTTCGAGTATAAGGTTTTTCCTTAATCATCTCTGGTGCCATCCAACGATAAGTTCCCATATTTCCTTTGGCTTCCCGACACTCTGTTTCAAGACATGATGTCCCAAAATCTGCAACCTTGACACGCATTTCATCATTCAGAAGTAAATTACTTGATTTGAGGTCTCTATGGATCACCCCTTGTGAATGAAGATACATCATCCCTCGTGATATATCGAGAGCTAACCTCAGAATAGTTTCTACGGAAAGTGAATAAGGCTCTTTCTTGTTGAGATACATCCTCAAAGTTCCTTGTGACATGTACTCCATAATGATACAGTATACAGGAGGCTTTTTACAAGCAGCAATGAACTGCAGATAAAGAAGATATATTGTAAGAAAAGTTTATCATTTCGCAGTAGATTATGCATCAACGGAAGCTGCACAAATTTATGGAATCCAAATTGATAGTCTCATTCACAGAAACAAAAATTTGGACCTAGCTTCCTCCATCCCTCGGGACCAATGAGGAATAATACAGGAATATTCACATGTTGGCCATCCACTACTCCGTTCTGCCTGAATCAAGGCCCCAACTCACCCTCCATGGACAGCATATTAATTTTGACAACTGATCATAAAAGAGGGAAAATGCATTTGAAAAAATCTTCCTAGAGGCAGAACGCGGGGAACTTCACCGGAGCAGAACAAGGTCTAAGACCTATTATATTTTTGTCTTTTCAAACATACAACTACAAAAAATACAAGTAAACATGAGATAAAACACCTTTTTTCCATCTGCCTAAGTCTTGGTGAGAAGAATTACATAAAGCATCTATGCTACCAAGAGAAAACAAGAATCCTATAGATGGTGGCGGAGCCAAGAATTTCAACATGGGGATTCAAAAGTTTCAATCTTCCAACCAAAAGTTAGTAAAGAGGATTCAAAACTTTGTATGTATACCAAAAAAATATCTTTTCTCTATCTACACTTTACTCCCCATCCCAACTTATGTGACGCTATTTGCTTATTGAGAATCAATTTGACTAATCTTCAAAACTTGGATTAGATCAACGGAATATATTCAGAAACTAAACGGAAAGCACTACAAGTTGCAATACACAACATCACTCCTCATCAAGAGTTCAGACCAACTGATATGTTTCTGTAAATAATTGCAATTCAATTTCTTGATCTGTATCTGCAATTTTTAGATATGATGAATAGATACATTTTAAAATATGTCAAGTCAACCTTTCAGGGTGGCCCAGTGGTTTAGCTTTGGGACTTTCATGTTGGAAGTTTCAAGTGCAAAACTCCTTGCCAGCGAAAGCAAAGGGTTTGTTTTCTGGATTGAGCTCGTCGCACAGGGCATGCCTAGTGTGGGTTACCTCTCCTATGTGGTTTGTGAGCTATTGCAAGGGTAGTGGCTGTGGATTCCCCTTGTATTAAGGCTTGAACTCAAAGCCTATGATTAAGGAGGGTAACCATCTAAAAGCAATGAAATATAAAGAAACCAAAATATTTGGAGAAGGCGGCATGGAAGACTTCTTCTATGTGTGTGTACAATAATTTAAGATTTTGATCTGTTGGTATGCCATTGACACATTCACTTCACGAAATAAACAAGAACTATAGTTGAAAATGAAAGTAAATGCTAGAAAAAACTAATTCAATCAAACTAGGGTTTATACTCAGACCTCCTCTTTAAAATATTACACGATTTTTCCTAAGTACAAGAGATTGACTCAGTGGTTTAAGCGATTCAACATTTACTTTGATGTTCCATGTTCAAATCCTCGCGATATTTTTATTTTTCGAACTTCTTAAATAAAAATTTTGAATATCCGCCACTCAACCACCATATATATATATATATAACAAAACATACAAATCATTTTATCCTCACTAAAATTGAGTGGGAATTAGTTGACAACCTTAAATTAATTAAGACAAATACTATTGGCCTTATCTTATCGACAGACGCCCAATCAATCAATATTTTGGACATCAATTCAGAATTAGTTATACGTAATTGGTTTTTGGTGAATTTTTTAAATTGAATACCACCATATTCCAACTTTCTAAAAACCTAATCTCCATTATTTAACTAAATGCAACTATATTATATTGATCCCTACAATGTGCCTTTCACATCAAATATGAATATGCCGAAAGACGGCTAAATATTAGCTTGATTCGGAATTTTCTGTGGATGCAGGGAAATCTTCACAAGTCTTATCTACAAGAGAATAGCTGAGGCATAAATAGTTCTGTCTCGCTCAAGTTACCAGCAATCTATCAAAGGTCAGTTCATCTTAAAACTAAGAAATTTTCCATGGATGCAAAGAAATTTACAAGTCTTGCCTACAAAAGGACAATCGAGGCATAAACAGCTGTCGTCTCATTAAAATTCACGGTAATAAGTCATTTTTATCATGCATAATCATTCTATCATACATAAGACATTTATCATACATAACTCATCATGCATAAGCCATTTCATCGTGCATAAATCATTCTATCATGCATAAGACATTTATCATACATAAGTCATTCCATCATGCATAAGATATTTTATTATACATAAATCATTCTGCATAAGACATTTTATCATACATAAATCATTCTACCATGCATAAGACATTTATCATGCATAAATCATTCATTCATCGTACATCATGGAAAGGTTCATTCATCATGCACCATGGAAAGGTTCATTTATCATGCATCACGGAGCGTTATTTATCATGCATTGCGGAGCATCATTTATCATGCATCGCGGAGCGTCATTTATCATGCATCGCGGAGCATCATTTATCATGCATTGCGGAGCGTCATACATTGCGGAGCATCATTTATCATGCATCGTGGAGCGTCATTTATCATGCATCGTGGAGAGTTATAGAAAGGTTCATCTTTATGAATCGCCTATAAGCCATTTTATCTCTAACTGCCAACAGGGACCATTGCATACCCCTCGCAGGAGAGTCATTGAGAGGTTCATTTTATCTCTAACTGCCAACAAGGACCATTGCATACCCCTTGCAGGAGAGTCATTGAGAGGTTCATTTTATTTTCAACTGCCAACAGGGCCATTGCATATCCTTCGCAGGAGAGAACCATTTTATTTTCAACTGCCAACAGGGACCATCGCATATCCCTCGCAGGAAAATCATTGCATTTTCAACAGCCAACAGGGACCATTGCATATCCCTCGCAGGAGAGAACCATTTTATTTTCAACAGCAAACAGGGACCATCGCATATCCCTCGCAGGAAAACCATTGCATTTTTCAACTGCCAACAGGGACCATTGCTATCCCTCACAGGAGAGAACCATTTTATTTTTTCAACTGCTAACAGGGACCATTACATATCCCTCGCAGGAGAACCATTTTATTTTCAACAGGGGCCATCACATACCCCTCGCAGAAAAATCATTGAAACGTTTATTTTATTTCCAACTGCCAACAGGGACCATTACATATCCCTTGCAGGAGAACCATTTTTATTTTCAACTGCCAACAGGGACCATTACATATTCCTCGTAGGAGGACCATTTTATTTTCTCCATACTGCCAACAGGGGCCATCACATACCCCTCACAGGAAAATCATTTAAACATTTAATTTCGACTGCCAACAGGGACCATTACATGTCCCTCGCAGGAGGACCATTTTATTTTCTCCATACTGCCAACAGGGGCCATCACATACCCCTCGCTGGAAAATCATTTAAACATTTAATTTCGACTGCCAACAGGGATCATTACATGTCCCTCGCACGAGAATCATTTTATTATCTCCATAATGCCAACAGGGACCATTACATGTCCCTCGTAGGATAATCATTTTATTATCTCCATAATGCCGACTATTATCTCCATAATGCCGACAGAGGCCATTACATATCTCTCGCAGGAGAAATATTTCTTTTATCTATCAAGGAATGTGGCCATTTTATCTCCAACAACTGAGATAGCCACCACATGATTATTGCCGACGAAGGCTATTTTATTTTTCAAATGGTCGAAAGAACCATACAAAGGTTTATTCATATTGATTTATTTCCAAAAAACGTGGTTATTTTATCTCCAACTGCGGAGCCATCACATGATCATCACCAACAAAGACTATTTTTTATTATTGATTCATCGTCTATTGTGCCAAAGAGTGTGGCCAACTGCCGAGATAGCCACGGCATGATTATCAAAGTTATTTTATTTCAAATTGCCGCAAGGACCTTACAATGGTTTCCTCATTATTGATTCATTATCTATCATGCCAACATGGACGTTTTGTCTCCAACTGTCGAGATAGCCACCGCATGATCATCAAGGTTATTTTATTTTTCAAGTTGCCGAAAGGATCATATAATGGTTGCTTCATAATTCAACATCTATCATGCCAAAGAGGAGAACGAATATCGAATATGGTAAAAGATGTTATCTCTAGTTCAAATTATATTTTTACTAGCATTTTGTTTTAATCATATTAAGAGCATCCGAAAAGATGAAAATCTCAAAGAAACCACAGGAGTGGACGTCATCAAATAGGACGCAGCACAACGTGGAACTTTTTCTTAGCAGCGAACTGGGACATAGTATGAAGGGGGGCTTCAAACCCTTCAAACACGAGTTGGGAAGCAACTACCACCACCATCTAACCACAGCCCTGTTAGAAGGCATGTGGGTATTTCTGTGAGTCAGTTAATTTATTTTCAGTTTCGCCTTCGGATAATCTCCACCCTCACCGAAGGCAATCTTCCAATTCGAGTGACAATATACCAAGAATTTTGGGAATTATGTCCGTGTAAGTTCTTAATTATAGATATGAAGTGCACCACATTTATGATTAAGAGGTTGCAAGCCTCTTTTTCATGACTCAATTTTGTTGTCACTCCTCCTGAGCCAGAGGTCATCCCCGAATAAGGAATTTCCTCTTCAACCGATAGAGTCGAACTACAAGCAGCCTGATTCCTGAGTCCAAGGATATGTAGGCGGACTCAATTTTGAAAACTCGGCTGCATTCCATCATTACTCTTAAAATCTCATTCCCAAGCATCCTAATCTCTCCATAATTCTATATTGGGATAGCTTTGAATTCTTTCAGACTCGTGCATAAAATCAAGCGTTTCGAACTACAAGTGGCCTGAATTCTCATGCAACTTGAGATATGTAGGAAACCCATAAAATCGGGGTCCGGCCATAGTTTCTCACAGTCTGAACCCAGAGCTTTGTGGTCGGCTAAAAATTGAGTTAGTCAAAGTTCCTTTGTCCACGATCTCTTTCATCGATCATACCCAAAGAAAGGGACAGCTGTTGACACCCAATTTTTACCCTCCATGGTGTCAAATTAATCATCGAGCTCTTATTTTGTTTTAGCGATTTATGAAACAATTATTCAAAAAAAAAAAAAAAACAGAAACAAAAGTGTGATTTTACATTTTTAGTTCAAATTTTCAAACATAGTCAATTTTTTTCAAATATAGTCAATTGCTTCCAACTTAGTCAAAGTTCGGTCAAATCTTTTTCAAAATTAAATAATTTCAAAAAAAATCAGTCAATCCTTTTCAAGTCAAGAGTTAGTCAAATTTTCTAATCACCGGATAACCGCATTTAGCGGCCATTTCAAGTGCGTAAAACCTTCTTGAAGTGGAAATATAAATCCGACTCTGTTTTTCTAGATTTTAAAAGATTTTCTCTATTAGGTTTTTTAAAATATTTAATGGTTTCCTAATTATCCGTAAAATTAGGTGGCGACTCTGTTTCCTTTCGAATTTCGAAAATTGATTTTTTCTCAAATTAATTGAGTTTAAACCAATTTATTGATTTTCAAATTTCTTTCTTTTTTTTAAAAAGCCATTTTTCGGTATAACATTGGGGTATTACCAAAATACCCTTCCCAAAAAATTAATAAACTTTCACCTCGAGATATTCCAGTTCGCGACGCAGACTGTGCTCGCACCTCTGTAATTTTTGACTGAAAAATTTAAAACGCATTGAAAAACTGTTTTCCGGGAAAATACACATGTCTCATTCATAAAATGCGTTTTATGTGTAATTTTTCATAAATCGCTTTCCAATAGATTTTTTCAATTTTCGTTGAAAAAAAATATAAGTGTGGGTCCATGACAGGTCCCCGTCGCGGCCCCAACGCGTACCCTCACTGTTTTGGTTTTCGGATCAAAAAATAATTTTTCGATCTGGTTGCTCTAAAATCGGGTCGAGACCATTTTTCCACCCAGTTTTTCATGCTGATTGCAAATTTTTTGAAATGAAGTTTATATATTTCTAAACTACGTAAAAAGTATTATAAGTCACATCAATTGATAACAAAAAAAATATGAAAATTTTATAGTCAAATATAGATTGGTTTGGATGTCGAAATTCGAAAGAATAGGGGGAGTATCACATTTTTATAATTAGAAAATATTTGATCTTACAATTCGCATGCTACCTGTAATGAAATGATTTATAACTAAACAAATGTCTAATATTTGTTTAGAATTTAAACTTCAAAAGTCTTTATTTATTACTTTTTAAATTATGTGTCTGATAAATAAATGTCTCAGAAATTGGGACCAAAAAAATACTAGCGAGTGTTCAATAAGAACATTCAAAAGAAGAAAAAAGTTCCGTATGCCAATAAAATTCAGCAACATATAATCCAACTGAAAAACAATTATAATCTCAAATGGGAAGTGTCATAAGTTGTGCTCATTAACTTAACCAAGTTTTAAAGACAAGCAGAAATTGGAAAAGGCAAAAAATCATAAAAGCAACATAAGTACGTACTTCAGCTGTATTTATACATTTCTGATTAGCCATCATAATAATATCTCCTCCGGCATCTATGATGTTTAACAATAGAGGTAGAAACATATTCTGTTCAGTTAAAAGTCGGGCAGACTAAGATGGAGTTGTGACCTTTCCAATAGTTGAGAGAATAAAAAATAAACATTGAATTGAATCAATATACAAATTAAATTA
>JAPFFP010000008.1:5506476-5518267 GCA_026153255.1 Solanum medicagineum | reverse complement strand
TTAAAAAAATTAATAAGATGGTAAATTTATTATACCAACTCTTGAACATAAAAAATTTAATGTTATGAAAATGCATTTGAGAAATAATTAACTTCTTCCGTCTTAATTTATTATTTTATATTGACTTAACATAAAATTTAATAAAATTTAATTTTTATTGTTATAAGTTAAAAGTACATATAATATATAATGATTTAAAATGGTCTTTAATCATATTATTTTAAATATGTATGTAACAGAAGATTTACTAAAAATAGTTTTTACATCTTCATGATATAATGGTAAAGTCTCCGTGTTAAAAACTTTTTACGTAAAAGTTAAGAAAACGACTTTTCGGCTGTTCTTTTATTGGCTATTGAAAACTATATAAATGGAATTAAATACGAAAAAGAAATGGAATTATTATGAGGCGGTCACATTAACAAGTCTCTCCGGTTTTCAAAAACTTCCGTTCCCCGCCAACGTGGTCCTTTTATACCCTCACAAAAATACATCTTTCTCCACCTTGATTTCTTACGTATTAATTCGATGGATAGACTTGAACCTTGTTCCTACGTGACCTGATCAGTTCGATCACGGTGGGTGGTAATGGGAGGAGACCGTAGTTCAATGGGAGTTTTAGTACCGACGGTAGTATCGGAATTGGAGAACGCCGGTGAAACGGCAGCGCCGGCGACGGTGATGGAAGAGACGGAGAAAGTTCAGGAGGAGGAAGAGGCAGAGGAAGAGGAGGTGGATAAGGATGTATTGTGTCCAATTTGTATGCAAATTATAAAGGATGCGTTTCTTACGGCGTGTGGACATAGTTTTTGTTATATGTGCATTGTTACTCATCTACAGAATAAAAGTGATTGTCCTTGTTGCTCTCATTACTTGACGACGAATCATCTTTACCCTAATTTCCTTCTCAATAAGGTAATTTTGGATGTTTGATTTTTGAATTTCATTTTACTGCTAGATCGGTGTAGTAAGCTTAAATCTCCTTAACGAGAGCTAGATATTTGCGACTCAGCTGAATATTTGTTTATTCATTTTCCTATTCAACTGTAATTTGTGGTATTTTCAGTGGGGTGTACTTGGCTGTGAATCACATTTGTCCTAATTTCCTTCTCAATAAGGTAAAATTTTGCAGCTAGTTTCATGAATCTGGATGTTCCAGTTTTGAATTTCAGAGCTAGATATCCGGACTATAGCTGAATATTTATTTATTCACCGGTAATTTCTGATAATTTCAGCGAACAATAATCACATTTGTCCTAATTTCTTTCTCAATAAGGTTGCAGCTTTTTTTCATGAATTTGGATGGATTTTGGATTTCACTTTTAAGTGAGTGTTATAATCGCACTTGTTTGAAATGTATATGAATGAAGATACAAAAGCTGTTGTATATGACTTGCAGAGATCGGTGAGCTGTGTAGTTTATTTAGAGCAGCATTGGTAATAATGTTTTTTTAAATTGGGGAAAATTTTAAAGCAGATGAGATGAATTTAGATTCTGGTGCCTTTTTGTTTGAGTTGAAATGTTTAGTTTTAGTAGAATTAGCAGTACTGTTCTTCTTTTAGCAATGTAGAATTATATGCCTTGGAGGAATCTAGTTTTGTCCTCTTTGTGTTTATATTACTGAGAAATGCTCTGGATTTGATGAATTTTAGGATTTCTATGAGTGATTGGAAAACTACATATTCAACCAACAAAATCGGTCGTTATGAGTTGAAAAATTTACATGTTTGAATATAGGTCTTCATGAGTAAGTCCATTGGTAATTATGTTGGCTTCTGAATATTACAACAAAATACCCAGTGTACTAGTGAGGTCGGGAGAATGTAGAGTGTATGCAAACCTGATTCGCACCTTGTGATCATAGAGATAGAGAAGTTGTTTTTGGTATACCCTCCGCTTAAATAAAGGCTTGTGTATATTTGCAGTAATTCTAGGGAGAGCTGAGATACAGGAGTTATTGATGTCTCAAGCCTATTTTATGTATTGCGTCAATGACAATTATTGGTTGGAATATCACTGCATTTCTGTAGTGGGAAGAAAGTTATTTTTAAAAGGAAATCTCATTCTATAGGGATTTTTTTGAATTGAATTGTGTGGTATTTTAGATATCTGATTTAGAATGTACAAGGAGATTTACATGAATTGGAAATCGATCAGTGGATATAAATGTAGCTTGCATTAATCTGGATTGATCTGTATTCTGCTTTGTGAGTTTTTCCAACTCTGCAATTGACTGAATTTTGGAGTTAAAACTTGATTGACAAACCTTGTTTAGTAGTTTCATTTCCTTTGTATTTTTCTTTTCTTTTGTTTTATGGTCTTCATTTTTTACTAGTTTATTGAATATTGATGACATTCTCGGAGGTTATTTTCCATTCAGACCATGTTGTGTTAAAGCTTTTTCCATTGTGTAGTTATTGATGAAGAGATCCGCCCGCCAAATGGCCAAAAGTGCTACACCTGTGGAACAACTTCGCCAAGCAATACTGCAGGTCAGATATGCATGAAAAGTGAAACAAGCTCTCTTTGTATCGTTGTAGATAGACTAGTGAATGTTCTTTGTCCAGGTGATGATGCATCTCAGGTTTTCTGAAATGACGCTACGTGTTGTAGGTTGATGTTAGTCTCTTTCATTGTCCAACCACTTTTTAGTTTTTACTGTACCAAATGCTTTGACTCGGTGAGAGAAAGATATTATAAAATTCGTGATTTGTGAGAAACTAAAAAGCGGAATCTAATGTCTGAGCATGCCATGCTTTGAAAAGGAATACAATCATCTGCAACGGCTGGTTCTTTCTATAGAAGACTTGTCAGTGTCCATTCAACTTAGTTTTAGTGGAGAGTGTCCCTTTTTGCATTTCAGCAGCTCTCTTAGTTCTCTAATCTCTGATTAATCTCGTATGATTTTGTCTTTTAACACGCTCTGTCATATTGTCGAGGTTATTTCCATATATCTGTTCAGGATTCTCATCTGATTCTTAGGCAGGGATGCGAGGTGTCCGTGAAAGAGATGAATAGTCTACTATCACTTCTTATGGACAAGAAAAGAAAAATGGAACAAGAAGAAGCTGAAACAAATCTTCAGATTCTGCTCGAGTTTCTCCAGTGTTTAAAGAAGCAAAAAGTCGAAGAGCTTAATGAGGTTTTCTCTTGAACTTCTACGGACTTTACGAATTGCAACTTTTAGTTTAAATTTATCCTTTGTCACTTGGAAACTTATTGTACTGTATTCTATTTAATTCACATCCCTCCGACAGGTAGAGATTTACTTTTCTTGGATGATATCTTTGCATTCTAACTAGAGAAAGTGTTTCAGTAAAATATTATAGTGGGAAATGAAACATGATCTCGTTGGTATCATCTAAGAAGATTAGACTCATATCTAAGAATCTTCCTTGTGGACATACTTTAATCTGTGATATATACTATTACAACCTTAATCTCATCACTCTCTGCACCTTTTCTAGATCCAAAACGATCTCCAGTACATCAAAGAAGACATAAATGCTGTGGAGAAGCGTAGAATAGAGTTATATAGGACAAGAGGTAGATATTCGGCTAAAATGAAAACACTAGTAGATGATTCATGTGCAATGACAGTCAGGCCTCCATTGAGAGATAAGGGAGGTGGTGCAATTGTTTCTAGTCCTGTCGATTCACAAGAACAAGGTCATGCTGGCACTTCACAGACCAGGAACACTGATACAGGAGCTCCTCGGAGTTCTCAAATTGTGCAATGGAAGGATGACAACCATGGTGGATCAGATTCACAGGATCCTAATCAACCTGGAAAGGCATTAGCAAGGAAACGACGTGTTCATGCACAGGTTAATTCTGTAACTTACCGTTGTGCTTGTTGATGTTCGTTAGAATTGAAAATTATGGAGCTTGTGTCCTTGCTGGAAGAATAATTCATTGTTCATATGCCCTCATTTAACATGTTCCAATTTCAACAGTTCAATGAGCTTCAAGACTGTTACCTACAAAAGAGACGCTATTGGGCAAGACAATCACAGAAACATGGAGAACGGGTAGCAAATATCATGAATAGAGAAGGTTATTCTGCAGGACTAGAGGATTTTCAATCTGTTCTGTCTACCTTTACACGATACAGGTCCTTCAGTTCATCCTATAATAGCAGTATTGGCTGCAAATTGTCCTACATTCTGGCTTACCATTCTTTTTTCAACTGTGCTTGTTGAAATAGTCGGCTGCGGGTTGTTGCTGAAATCAGGCATTCTGATCTTTTCCACTCAGCCAATATTGTTTCAAGGTAAGAAGTTCAGTGCATTAATCCAAGAATAACCTTTTTTCTCTTCAGTTGTCCTCTTTTCGAAACTTGAACTAGAGATGATCGGTTATGAGAAACATGCTACTCTTATTACTTGTAGTTTTTCTCTTGATGTGTTATAGTCAAAACTTTTTTTATGTGTGTTTTTGCAAACAACTAAATTTCCTCTTCTTGACAGTATTGAATTTGACCGAGATGACGAATTGTTTGCTACTGCTGGGGTATCACGAAGAATTAAGGTCTTTGAGTTTTCATCAGTAAGTTCATGCTTCATTTGAGCTTCTTGATTTCCTCTAATCTTCCGACATGAAAATTTTCTGCTAGCAGTTTGATGATTGTTCTATTAATTAAATTTGATTTCTATCCCCCTTTATCTTCTCAATAGGATTTTGAGATGTTTTTGGAGAAATTTAACTGTTTTTAGTTGTATTTTCTTATAATTTGCTAGATGTGAGATTCTTTATAAGGTCTGCTTCTCTATTGGCTGTATTGTATTTGTTTTTTCAGAAAAATACTTCTAATTGTTCTATGTTCTCTTTATCAGGTGGTAAATGAACCAGCTGATACGCAGTGTCCTGTTGTTGAAATGGATACCCGATCCAAACTAAGTTGTTTGAGCTGGAACAACTACACTAAAAACCACCTAGTAAGCAGTGACTATGAGGGCATTGTAACAGTTTGGGATGTTACAACTCGTCAGGTAATATCATCTTCCAGGTGTTTATTTTTGTTCTTATATCTAGATCATCAAAAACACCTTCATATGGATCTGCATTTATATCTGATGGGATAACAACACTTCCTTTTTCAGAGTGTGATGGAGTACGAGGAGCATGAAAAACGAGCATGGAGTGTTGACTTTTGTCGTACTGAACCTTCTATGCTTGTATCTGGTAGTGATGATTGCAAGGTAAATAGAAATTCGGAATATGTGTTCTCTCAAATTTAGGTGTTTCTAATTTGGTTTTCGGAAAGACAATCAGTGTTACTGAAAGTAGACAAATTTGACAAATGAGGTAAGACGAAATTGGGATTTATTTTTTATTGAAGTTTCTTTTGGCCGGAGATCTGAAGCCATTATGCTAAACTGAAAGGACAGAACTTTTTTCGGCACTGAGCTTTGCTCGTAAACATATGGAATGCGCTAATTAATTTCTCAACAGGTCAAAGTTTGGTGCACAAAGCAGGAAGCTAGCGTTCTAACCATTGACATGAAAGCTAACATTTGCTCAGTGAAGTATAATCCTGGATCCAGTGCTCACGTAGCTGTAAGTTTTTGTTGAAGGTTAATTATAATATTTTATGTTAAAGGTTGAGCTTTTGAACTAAGGGATGGACCAATATCTTGCAGGTGGGTTCTGCAGATCATCACGTTCACTATTACGACTTGAGAAATATTAGCCAGCCACTATACATCTTCAGTGGACACCGTAAAGCTGTTTCATATGTAAAATTTTTATCTAACTATGAGTTAGCTTCTGCATCAACCGATAGTACATTGCGTCTGTGGGATGTCAAGGAGAACGTTCCAGTAAGTAATCATAATCTTGTCGTTTTCTCAATCTGAATCCTTTAAAGAAATTAGTCACATATTTGAAAACTGATTCAACACTGAGAGCCAATCAATATGTGAACACCGATTCAATATTGACCAGCATTTTCCTTGTTCTGTTTTTAATCCCAGCTGCGTACATTTAGAGGACATACAAACGAGAAGAACTTTGTAGGTCTTACAGTAAACAGCGAATACCTTGCATGTGGCAGTGAGACAAATGAAGTGTTTGTCTATCACAAGGTATATTTCTGAGACTAGTTGACAGCAAGGCTCATTATCCAGATACAATAAGCGATTTCACATCGTTTTCCAGTGCTTAATCTGTTATTGTATCATATGTGCAGGCAATTTCTAAACCAGCAGCTTGGCACAGATTTGTTGCTGATGATCAAAATGATCCAGATGGGGACATGGGATCATTTTTCATCAGTGCTGTTTGTTGGAAACGTGACAGCCCAACGATTGTAACAGCAAACAGTCAAGGGACAATAAAAGCACTTGTTCTTGCTGCTTGATCATAACATTTGATTGATCATACAATCAAACACACACAAATGATCGATAACGTTTGAATGATGAAGAAGTTTCTTGAAAAGGAAAAGAGGTACGAGTTCTCCATTGTACATGAATGACCAGATTATTAGGCTAACGGTGGTTTTTCAATTTTTTGGTGGTTCCTTATAACCATATCTGTTTGATGGAAAGGCGGATATACGTAGCTTTTGACATGTTATTACATAGTAGTAGTACAACTACTACTATGCCTCAGTCCCAAACTAATATAGTAAGAGTAGTAGTTGTCGCATATTCTTTATAGTTGGTGTATATTCTCTCTTTTCTGGAGCTGTGTTTATAGTAGATGGAAATCAGGATAGCAAGAGAGAAAATTGTAGTGAAAAGAGACTTATTTGTGTAAAAAAACTATTTTGCCAATCTGATTTAAGATCACAACTGTTGGTAGCTCTACTATATGTAAAAACATTATTTTCACACTTTCTATTCTTGTCAATAGTCGAAGGCGCGTTTAAGCCCTGAAGCGCGGCTCAAAACATGTTGAGTGCTTCGCCTCATTCTATATGCGCTTCAATGTCATGTCAAGGTTCTAGGGCAAACCTTTCCTTGCCAATGAGCCTCTTCTGAAGAAGCAGCACTAAACAATTGTTAGTTCATTTTATCATATTTTCTTTCAATTTCTTTGGTCATATATTTATCATTCATGTTTATAATTTATTAGTTTTGGATTAAACATAAATAAACATATATATTTGTTTCTCCCTTTGTGCCATTTTTTCATTAAAACTCACATTTTATTTGCGCTCTACGCGTAAAGTCCCAATAGATCTTAGAGTTTTTTTGGCTCTTTTTACCTTTGATAACATTGCTCCACTCACATGTTTAGAACCTTGAACTCGCCAGTAAATTATCTAAGTCTTTATTAAAACATGCTCGAGTTTTTGCCGTTTATTGAAGCTAGTGTGTATAACTCAAGGCTGTGATATATTTTAAATGATTAATTTATATTTTTTGAAAATTTGAATCGAAAATATCCAATGAAAACACCTTATCATGAGTTCATGTGCTTGGTCGAGACAAGTCATAATTTGAGTGTCAATCATGACGCTAGATTGATTGGCGTAGCCCCTTGATGTAGAAAGGATGATGTTATGTATTTATCATTCATTATCTGATAAGGAGAAAAAGTGTAATCAAAGTTGCATTTTTTCATTATAAGTTGGCAGATTTTGAAATTTTGTTATAAACTGGTAAAATTTAAAATTTCGAAGTTACTTCATTTTTACGATTATAATTTGACTTAATGGCTCGTAAATAGACCTGAAAATGGATCTAATACTTATCATGGTCAATGAGTCATTTTGTGTTTATATGTATATGTTGCAAAAGCGTTTCAAGATATTTTTATTCTAAGTTATTTGATACTTATAGAGGTATAATTTAACTTGATAGTTCAAATATAAAATTAAAATTTGACTTAACTTAATAGCTCAAATATAAAATTGAAATTTGACCAGATACCTAACATGGATAACAAGTCATACATGATTCAATTTATTACCCAAAATATGCTATGATTAATATTTCAAGAATACCTATCAATGAATAAATTCCAAATTGGTAACAAATCACATTACGTGATAAATTTGGTCGAGTGCACTATTTTAGATGATCGTATTTTTTTTATTTTTGTATTTTTGAAATTTTTGTTTCATTGCCATCTTAAAGTAGTAATGCCCACTACTCTCTTTTTTTTTTTCCAAAAAAATTCATTTAATTTCTAACCACAAATACAATAAACTTTAACCGTCCAAAAAGGACTTCGTAAATATGAACATCTATTCCCACTTGGCTTCAATTACTTCATCACCTTCCAACTAAAAGTTAATGTTTACTTGATGGTTTTTCGAGTTTTATATTTCAGCTATCTATAATTTATTTATTTATCTAAAGAAGTATATCGTTGGCAGTTCTTTGTGAGTGCGGCATATACTTTATTTGTTTTGAAGTTATTTGTTGGGCGGAACGTACTAAATTCATTACGTACCACATCACCAGGTGATTCACCTGAGTGTCGAGTCACTCGAGCCTCGTTAGACTCAGCTAAAGTGTAAGGTGTAAGTAAAGAAAATAGAAGAGATGAAGTTCGTCCCTTAATTAGTCTATATCCAGAGTTGATGCAACTTCGTATCGATGCCTCACCAATTTCATAAGTGCGATATTAAAATATACTTTCACCAAACGATGTAATAATGATAGTTGAAGTATGAAACTTATAAAAAAAATAGCAGTTTAGATAGATAAATAAAGCAATAAATAGTTTATTTATTTATGTTTTTTATTATAACTATTTATAGCACTATCATATTCGAAAAGACAGTTCGGACTACATTTTTTCGTCAAACAAAGAACATATTAACCTTTGATCCTACCTTGCTCGACCTCTATTCTTTATTATTTTAAAATGTTATTCTCCATTATATTATCGAGTAATATATATTGTTCATGTTATACTATCGATCCATATATCTTACCTAATTTAGCATACAATAAAATATTTTTGTTATTCCATCCGTCTAAACCTACACCCCGTAAACAGGCAGCGCAATTTAGCAGTCAGCCCTAACCTCTATAAAATGCCGAAGATCCGAAAAGATTCCATAGAATCAAAATTCCTAATCAAATACGTAACTCCCTTTTAACTTGGCGCCAATAGCAGCAATGCAATTGGAAAACGGCGATCGATCCATGTGTCACCCGATCGTAAGTTCCGGTGATGACGACGACGACGACGAAGGCGGGACGATGCCGGTGAGTTATTCTCCGGCGTTAGATGGTGAAGGACTTCTCGTTCCGCCTCTCAATTTCGCTATGGTTGATTACGGTGTTTTCCGGTCTGGTTTCCCTGATACTGCTAACTTCGCCTTTCTACAAACCCTAGGCCTTCGCTCTATCATGTGAGTTAGTGAGTGAGTGAGCGTGTTTGATCGATCGATCGGTTTGTTCATTACTTGAAGTTTCGTTTTGATTGATTTTGTTTGTTTGTTTGTTTGTTTGCATATTTTGTGTGTAGATATTTGTGTCCAGAACCATATCCTGAAGCTAATGTGGAGTTCGTAAATGCAAATGGAATTCGGCTTTTTCAGTTTGCTATTGAAGGATCTAAGGTTGAGGTTATTTTCCGTGATATATATCTCAATATCAGTATGATATAGAATGTTACGATCATGTGATTGAGTTGTAAAAAAAAGCATTGTTATGAGCTATGTGATCGTGATCTGATTTTTCAGTGGACGGAGCCATTGTAAACCATTATTTTTTAGATAAGTCAAATAATTTCCAGAATATCAGGCTTAGTTGGTATTGCAAAAGTGGATAACATAGTGTATAGTGCCAAACTATCCCAATTGATCTTGACAAGTTGTAAAGCATTACCAGAAAGGCGTGTTTGAAGTTTGGACTAAATCAATTGGGGTAGTTTGGCAAAGGATTGAGAATTAGCTTACTATACACTATGTTATCCATTTTTTTAATGCCAACTAGGTGTGATATTCTGGAAATTATTTGGTTTATCCAAAAAAAGAGAAGAAAAGAAGTAATGCTTTTATTCGCTCCATTTCCTTATGTTATTTCGGCTGATGGTGAAATCACAATGTTTTTGCTCTCTAATTAGTTAATTGACTTGTTTTCTAGCTATAAACGAATGTAGAAATGGGAGTTCGTTGATTGGTTATCAAGAAGAAGTCTATTGTTGGCATTGGCTATTTTACTCTATATGGTTGTTCTCATCCTTTATTATTCCAATCATTAGTGTCTTACTAAAATGGCATTAGGAGGCATCTTTCTTCAAGGACCAAAGTCGAGGATTTTGTCGTATTAGTTTGTAGGAGATGAGGTTATAAACTTTTGTGGTCTAGTATATTTTTAGTCATTTAGCTTTGGAATAGGCACAGATCCTTGATTTCTTCCTTAGTTGTTGTGCCAATGAACTATGTATCTGGCCATCGTGTCTTTGACTGACAGAACTAGTATAAGTCATGGCAGAGTTTTAAACTTGTACTTTTGGTTGCATGGCCCAAAATATGTTCTTGTTTCAGAACCATCTGCAAGTTTTTCATGTGTTTATATTCATCAAGTAGTAGTTGAGATAGGCTTTTATGTGATAGGACTAAAGAACAGAAAAGCATGTGATCTGTTTGGGTTTCATATAGCAGCAGATGTATATTAGGTTAAAGTCTTTCACCATGGGGCTTGCCACATGCAGCCTGATGCTGTATTTTTTTCTATGGTTCTCTCGAGGATCTAGTACTTAAAGTTCCTCTCCTCTCCAATTGCACTCTGCTTTTACAAGAGAATGTGAGTATAGCTTCAGCTTCCTACAATTGCTTCCTTCTCAGCAACCGCTCAACATTACTTGTCGCTATTCATACTTCATAAGGGCCTACTGCAACTGGTGCTACTTGATCATTCTTAGCACTTATTTTGGCCTCCTCCTATATGTTTCTAGCTTTTTGTTTTACTCTGTTCTCGATGCATGAACCAACTGGTTTCGGTGATGCTGCAATACAGGTTGCTGCAATGAAAATAATTCATAACTCAAGGGAGGAGGGTAGGGAGTTTCTTGTGGTTCCCCAAAGTCTGAAGAAAGATAGTCCAATTTCCACATTTAAGTGAGAATGGTTGCATTTTCTAGTAGTTGATCCTGTTGGAGCTTTGCACTTTCTTGGAGAAAAACCTCCAACTGGTGTGTGGGAAGAGAAATTGATCCACTAGCAAAATGTAATTGCATTCTTTTCAAATTCACCAGAAGCAGGTCATATTAGCTGTCCGACTCTCCAAAAATTTGCATATTTCAACTACTTGGGTTGCTAACCAGGAAGATCACTACATGATTGACTGTGAAAGAATTTGATGAATCTGCAGATTTATCAAGTTTATTGCTGTTTGTCATATACATCATGTTATTTGATATATAGCCCCTTATCAAGTCCATATGACTTTTTCTTACCTTCTGATGTTTAACAGCCTTAGAGGAAGTCAAATTGTCGCCTATCAAACTTGGAACCGTTGTATTTGTCATTCCCTCTTATATGCTTTTGGTTTATCATGTGCTAGCTATGATTTCTCTTTGCTGTCTGAATGCTGGTCAAAGTTACTCTAATCTTTTTGGTATATCTCTGTCTCCTCCACTGAGGCTTGATTGATGAATAAAAAACGTCCATGTCTTTTTTTTTTTTTTTTTGTGAAGTAAAAAACGTCCATGTCTATTCTTGTCTTGTAAAAACTTTACCACATTGTATCGGGATATATGAGGCTGTTGGTCAAGTGAAAAGACATCTTTCTATTATGGAGATGGTTTAAAATTTAAACAAAAGTACTAATATGGTTGCAATCTATACAGGAAGGTATACATAATATAAACATTAGTAGC
>JAPFFP010000008.1:5483975-5506376 GCA_026153255.1 Solanum medicagineum | reverse complement strand
AGTAGCAACATATATGAACATTGTGCCATGTATAGTTTGCAGACATTTTAGAAGTTTCATATAATTGTGCAAACAGTGTATGTGAATGTTCTTATTGTTGTTTCTTTGCAATCTATCTACAGGTGAATAGGGAGCATTTCTTTATGGTTGTTGATATGAAGCAAAAAAGTTCAGTGTTGATTAGTACTTGACTATTTCTCAATGCAGGAACCACCATTGGTCAGCATCCCAGAGGAAACAATAAGGGAAGCTTTGAAGGTTGTCGTGGGTAAGCATGAATGGTTGAATTTTATTTTCTCTTGCTTTAGGTTGGTGTCCACTAGTTTCCCCAAGTACTTTCTGTATTACAATTTCACTCCATTCTTTATGTAGATGAAAAGAACCGCCCTCTATTAATCCACTGCAAAAGAGGAAAGGTAGTCTTCATTTGTCCTTGTTTAAAATTCTAGCTTTCTTATTAAGTGAAGCTTCACACAACATTCCTGACCATCGTTTATGTCTTGCATGGCACATTATGCAGCACCGAACTGGTAGCCTTGTGGGATGCCTCAGAAAATTACAGAAATGGTGCCTCACCTCAATTTTTGATGAGTACCAAAGGTATGCTGCTGAGAAAGCTAGAGTATCAGATCTGAGGTTCATGGAGTTGTTTGACATTTCTGGCTTCAAGCAGCCACCAACATTCTGTTCTCATTCCCAGAACTAAATGGACAAGATGTACAGGACGAGAGGCAATTTCGGCTTTGCATTTTTAACTGGATCAAAATTTTTGAGTCCACTCCGAAAAGTATTGGATTCCTTATATGAACTCTGGTTATGATCTTCGCTAGCATCCAATTCTTCTATTCATTTGGGCATAATCTATCTTTGTAGAAAGTACATGGCATCTGTTAGATGTTGCTACGGCCTATGATAAACGGTCTCATTCTTTCCTATTTTTGTGTTAAGTCATTGGAGATGGAATGGGGAGTTGTAAAGTTGTGCGTTTCTCTCTGGCTAGTTAGTAAGAAGCCCAAAGTATGATGGTTTAGTAGTAATCATACATGGAGGTAGTAAAATGTTTGATTAAATGGAAGAACATTTTGCATTACTGCAACATATTCAGTTTTAATCCCACAAGTATGGAGTGCGGGGATTTGAAAAGGACAGAGTATAGCAAATTTTTTATTTCTACTCCACGGAGACAGAAGAAAAGATGTATAATGACTTCTCACGCTGGTGACCAAAAATCAGTTATGTTGAAGTAGTTTGTTAAAAACAGACAAATCATTCGATAGCAACTAAGATATATTTGTCTTTGCATTTTTAGTTATCAAAACTTTTTCCCCACCACATGAAAACGTATGTCATCCTAGTGTTGTAGAATTATCAACTCTTATCTCTGTGTCTCTTTTTCTGGTTTTTGATTTTCCAATTTGGAATTTGATATGCGTATTTTGAAAGTCTTAATTAATCTAGATTTGTGTCATATAAGACTAATTAAGAGAGGAAGATGCTATCTAATGGAATATTTTTTTTATTTCTGAAGCTTGAATTAAAGCTCAAATACAAAATTATTAGATCGAAGAAATTTATCTAATTTTATCACACTTTTAAATAATTTATCTTATGCTTGTCAATATACAATACTTAATGCTTTTTCTTCTTTTTGCATTTTTTTTTTCGAAAATTCATTTATCTTTCCCTTCCTTTTTTTCCCAAAGTTTTCTCTTGTTTTTATTTAGACCCTTTGATTCAAGTGGTATTTTTTTTACATGGTTTCTTGTGCATCCCTTTGAAAACTCTCAAAACTATGTAAAGTTGTATACTTATTATTATCCCGAGGTGTCCCTATAACACTGATCATCACAGTTAGGAACACGGTGGAGCCCCACTCCCAGGTTTATTCCTACGCATATTCTTATTTCTAACGTATTTAGTATAATTTTATATAGCGAGATTCTAAAAGGATATAATATATATAAATTTTATTTTTATTTTTAAAAATAAAAAGATATTTTTTTATAAATTTTTGAACTAGAATAAAACTTTTAAAAGAGAAAATGTTATTTAGCTTATCAAAAATATTACTTATAATATATGATCTTAAACTTTAAAGCAATCATAAAATTATTTTTATAATATCAAAATAATCATTAATATTTATCTTAAAATAAATTATTTATATCACACTTTTTAAGGTGTGATTCTTCTCGAATGCTTGCATAATGATATTATATTCTCTACAACTTCTCAATATCTCAACACATGTTTCAAAACTCAAAGAGTTAAAAGTGATTTTTTCCTCTACTAGGTGCCAACTATTTTTCAAATACCACCTTCTTTATACACATTATTCTCCCTACAACTTTTCAATATCTCAACATGTTTGAAAGAGTGTTTCTGAAATCGTTGATAAGATCTGCGTATATTTGATTTTTTTAGATCCTTATTTATAGAATTTAATTAAATATGTTATTATTATTACAACATGTTTTAAATAATTAATAAATTTTTCAACCTCATAATTATTTTTATTTAAATATAAATCAAAATCGTTCCAACTAAAAAACGTTTTAATTGTCTCCACCGGATGCAAACAAATTTTTCAAATACCATCTTTTATTACTCTTCTTATTAACTTTTTAATATCTCAACATGTTTCAAAGGACTAGTCGATTTTTCAGCTTCAAAATTCTTTCCATAGGAACAAATCGTCTACGTTTAGTTTTGTAACAAGTCCACCTGTTTTTCAAGTACCATTTTGTGTCTTAAAAACTTGTAGCACATCATATAAATACTCCTCTTCTTCCCCTTCACCACTCTTTATCACTTCTCTCTTTCACTCTCTCAGTCGCAATTTGCTTCTTCTTCACGCTCTTCTCGAACTTTCTCTTTTTCTTCATCTTCGCTATGGCTACTGCTACTACTCTCTCTCCTGCTGATACCGAAAAGCTTTCCAAACTCAAATCTGCCGTTGCTAGTCTTAACCAAATCAGGTAACTTCTCAGTTTTTTTTCGAGAATTTTCCGATTTTTCTAGTGCTGTTTTGCTGTTGATTCATGGTATAATTAAGTTGATTTGGATCCAGATGCTGATTTTGATTTTTTGATTTTTTTTGTTTTTCTTTTGGCGCAGTGAAAATGAGAAATCTGGATTCATTAACCTAGTCGGTCGCTATCTAAGGTAAAGTTAATAGTTTTGGAGCTATCTTTCTGATTAGGAAGTACTACTAAGTTAAAAAATCGTAAGTAAGCAGTTTTTTGATGTATTTTGAATGCTGTATGATTTGATATTGTTGTTGATTTGCAGTATTTGGAAAATTTACATTATTTGTGAAGTAGATCAAGTTAATTTATAGCTTGAATAGTGCTAATCGCGTTGCATTTCTTATTTTATGAGTTTTAGTTTTGGTTATGGACGGTTGATCTGTTGTGGCATTGGGGAATTGTAGTGGTGAAGTGTGACACAGTCAGAGTAGTGATGAGAGTTGTATTTTATCGGATTTTTGATGTGATTTAATGCTGAATAGTTACTTGATCTGATGTTGTTGTTGATCTGTTGATGATATATAGTGCGTGCGTACAAAATATACGTTAATTTCTGAGCTTTTGAAAATTAAGTTAGTGTGTATATAGTGCGTGCGCACACAAAATGTACAGAAAGATCCGAACTTTTGCAGATCAAGTTAGTTTGTAAATAGTATGTGTGCGCAAAATGTACATAAATATCCGAGCTTTTGCAGATCAAGTTCGTTTGTATGTAGTGTTTGTGTATGCAAAATATACATAAAGATCCGAGCTTTTGCAGATCAAGTTAGTTCGTACATAGTATGTGTGAGCAAAATGTACATAAATATCTGATCTTTTGCAGATCAAGTTTGTTTGTTATCTTTTTGTACATAAAGATCTGAGCTTTTACTTAGTTTGTATAGTGTCTCTGTGCAATGTATATAAATATCTGAGCTTTTGCAGATCAAGTTAGTTTGTGTGTGGTGTCTGTGTGCGTGTGCACAGATGTACATAAATATCTGAGCATTTGCAGATCAAAGTTAGTTTGTGTATAGTGTGTGTTGCACAAAACATACACAAATATCTGAGCTTTGGCAGATCAAGTTAGTTTGTATAGTGTGTGAGCGCAAAATGTACTCAAATTTCCGATCTCTTGCAGATCACACTAGTTTGATAAGGTGTGTGCCCGCAAAATATACATAAATTTCCGATCTTTTGCGGATCAAGTTAGTTTGTGTATAGTGTGTGTATGTGCAAAATGTATATAAATTTCAGAGCTTTTGCAGATCAAGGTAGTTTGTAGCTCAAAAAGCCTGAATCACTTCACCTTTTTGATTTTTTGTATTGTTTAGTTTTGGCTATTGATTGTTGATCTGTTGTGGCATTTTGGAATCGCAGTGGAGAAGCGCAACACATTGACTGGCGTAAGATCCAGACGCCAACTGATGAGGTGGTGGTGCCTTATGACCAGTTAGCACCTCTTTCTGAAGGTATTTGTACAGTATTATTTCAAGTTCATAATTTTTGTGGTCTGTCATATCATAATCAATCAGTGTCCGCAGGGATTGTTTAGTACTTTAGATCGGTTTGAATATTTTTCTCAAGAAGTTTGATTATCTTGATCAATGCAGATCCTGCGGAGACTAAGAAGCTTTTGGACAAACTTGTTGTCCTGAAGCTCAATGGTGGTTTGGGAACAACAATGGGATGCACCGGTCCCAAGTATGTATATGCAGCTTTTTTCTCGCCAATTTGAGGCCTAAATATGTATTTGAAAGCAGAGTATGTTACAAATGTGACTTCATTAAACCTGCTTTATTGACGTTAACACAATAGTTTAACAGCACCCATTGTTTGAAAGTGAATTCTGTTGGTGGATCCTGAGTGTTTTATTCAGCCTTGTATGTCTTTTTTTCATCTCATGCTTTGTTTAGACTAAACCTGCTTTATTGACGTTAACACAATAGTTTAACAGCACCCTTTGTTTGAAAGTGAATACTGTTGGTGGATCCTGAGTGTTTTATTCAACCTTGTATGTCTGTTTTTCATCTCATGCTTTGTTTAGACTCGTCTGCTGAGAGCCTAAAAATTTCTGAGTCATGTATGTGCTGGTTGATGTTAGCGCATGATACTTTGCTTATGCTTTTTCCAGTTTGTTCATGCTAGTGCATTCATCTGGGAGATTATTAAAGTAATATGCTCGGCTGTTTATTTTACTTGTATATTGCGTTTCTTAATACATGAAGGCATCAATAGGAGAGTTATTTAAGTTGTGTATTCTGGCCGATGGGGGCATCTTCAACCATTATGTGATCTGATTACCACTAGAATTTGATGGAATTGAAATACTATTACACAGATACTCCTACTATACAAATCTGATGCTTGTGATGCCTTAGGAACTCTGATAGCAGTAAAATTAAGATGGTTTGTGGCTACAGGTAATAAGATCAGATGCAATCATTCAGCTCACCTGTTGAAGCCAGGATCTGTCTTACTGTGTCATGCTGTAAATAAATATAATTTGACTCTCTGACCAAAAAAAGGAATAATATTAGGACTCCAGCAAATGTGTTTCACCTTTTACCATGCATATTTCTTTTTGAAGCATTTGTATGCTTGAAGCTAAAGAGAAATTAAAAGTTTGGAAGACTGGTCTTCCTTCTATTGTCAGAAATATTAGCTTTCAGAAACTTGCAACTGCATAACGAGATAATCCATTTATAAGAGAAGCTGTAGCTTGCATTTTTGTTGATGTTATAAGATGCTGAAATTTTGAAGTTTCTTTTTTGTGCAGATCAGTTATTGAAGTTCGTAATGGTTTGACATTCCTTGACTTGATTGTCAAGCAAATTGAGGTACCTGCATATTGGTGGAATATTTTAATCCGTCATGGCGTTCCACTTTTAAGCTTTCATTGATTAACTCTTGTTTGTAGGCCCTGAATGCCAAGTTTGGATGCAGTGTTCCCCTGCTTTTGATGAATTCGTTCAACACCCATGATGATACACTTAAGGTGAAACAATACAATTTTGATGTCTTCTATTCCACGATTAAGTTTTCTGTTTGGCTGAGGACAAGTGCTGACTTCTTACCATTGCATTTTCTATGTAGATTGTAGAAAAATATGCGAACTCAAACATTGATATTCATACATTCAATCAGGTTAGTGTGACTGATCATTAGTGATATCAAGTATCTATCAGCTTGTATCTGCACAGAAAAGTTTTGGATTTGTGAAGAGAGATTTAATGTTTTTTGTTAAATATTTACAGAGCCAGTACCCTCGCCTGGTGACGGAAGACTTTGTCCCACTTCCATGCAAGGGAAATTCTGGAAAAGATGGATGGTAATTGACAAGATGTGGTCTTCTGATGTTGTTTTTTTTTCTTTTCAAAATGAATCTTAATTTTCAAGTTCTGGAACATGTAAGCTGTTGGGATCTCTGTTGAGTTATAATAACAAAGTTCCATCCTCTTTTCTTATAAGCTGAAACATGTTAGTTATGGATCGTTTTATTGAGAAATAGTTAGATCAAAACTTTTGCTGTTTCTTTAGTAAGCAATTGGGTGGGTATCATCGTTCTGTTGAACTTAGGTACCTGAACTGATGATGGAAAATTTATCTTCATTTCGCTTTGCGTCTAATTTCTCGACTCTATGTTATGTGTGCTACTATCTTTTCTGCTTCAAGAATGATAACCAGAATGCAGGTAATTACTGTTGTGAGCCAAAATTGTTTGGTAAAGCTTCTGTTTCACGGGTTTACTGTGTTGAATTGCTTTCTTCAAATAGTGTATCCAGTCGAGCATGCTTATGAATTATGAGTCCTTGTCCATCTTTTCTAGTCCTTTCGATATAACATGTATATTCACTTGCCTAATTATATTGCTCATGTACAGGTACCCTCCAGGTCATGGTGATGTTTTCCCTTCTTTGATGAACAGTGGAAAGCTTGATGCACTACTAGCAAAGGTTTGCTGCTCTTGACATTGCCTTCTTCTGATTATGGCAGGTGTTCTGGCTGCCTTTTTTTAGATTTACCGTCTGCTTGAAATGTTGCCTATTAATTATTATATTTGAATCTTCTACAGGGCAAGGAATATGTCTTTGTTGCGAACTCAGATAACTTGGGTGCCGTTGTTGATTTGAGTATCCTTTCTATGATTCTGCATTCTTGAAGAAACTATAGTTCTTCTGTGTGCATTTAATAATATCCAATCATGAAGAACGTTTTGACACTAAAGCTATTCTCAATTGAATGAAAAGTGCATTGTTTTTTCCTTAATTTGACATTGCAGAAATCCTAAATCATTTGATCCTAAACAAAAATGAGTATTGCATGGAGGTGCTGACTTGATGCTGTATTTTTAAACTGCATCTTCCTTGGTGAAACTAGTATCTACTTTCTGGAATTTTACAGCTTGATGAGTCTTGCAGGTTACTCCCAAAACTTTAGCTGATGTCAAAGGTGGCACGTTAATCTCATATGAAGGAAAAGTACAGGTAATTGGGTCTATCTGCAGTTTTAGATTCTTATATCTGAAGCGCCGAAGCAATTCCTGTTTATGTATCATCTGGTTGGATATAGACTTGTCGAAAACAACCTACAAATAAATACAAGGAACTATATCTGGTCTACTTTACATGAACAACTAAGTATGTCTACGGGAGAGGTTCTGAAGTCACATTTTAGGCTCTGAAGGTAGCAATATGAAGTCAAATTTCATATTTTTATCAAAAGACAGTACCTGCAAAGTGAATATAGTCCTCTGGTGGTGCTTCATGCCTTCATCATGATGCATTTTCTTTGTAGCGTGTTTGTTCCTAGTCCTTTGGAATCTTGACAGGAAAGGACCTATAGCTTTAAGTTTGTCATTTTTCGTTCTCCTCCTTTCGACATGGGACATTGCTTAGACAGTCATGGCCGAATTAATAATTCAATTTTCCTTGTGGAAATAGGGGATTCTTGACAAGCGTAGCATTTCTTAGTTCTTACAGTGTGATCACTCCACATAGCTGAAAATCGTAAGAGCACTAAAGGAAAACCTTGTCACTTTGTGGTAGAGATTAGTGAGCTTTCTAACAATTTAGGGATATTACAACCTTAAATCAATTGCTTATTATTCACGACAAATCTATATGAGGAAATAGATTGAAAGGAAATCTACCGTCTCCTGGCTGCTCTATAGTTGCAACGAAATGATGGATCATTACCGTCTTCTGGCAGCTGGAGCCTGCAGAAGTCATTGAGCTTGTTGTACGCTCTCACTGGAAGTATTATTATTTGGCGGTGAACAGAGAATCAGTAAAAAAATTGAAGTAGTGGCTCGAGTTGGTTCTTGAGACCTGGTATTTAGGATGTGAATTTGGTCCTTGGTCTTGGTGATTTCAGATTTACGTCAAAGTACACATCTAGTCAAACTAACTGAATTTGCTGCCTCCAATCTTAATAATTAGTTAATTCAATCTTGTCCTGTAGCCGTTTATAGCTGAGATACTTTGAGCATAAGTTGACACTCTTCGTAATTTTCTCACTTCTCTGAGCTTGTTATGTTGCTGTTTTTCATGCCTTCTGCATAATTTATATGAGTTACTTCTGCAAAAGTTTCTTATTGAACTTCTGTTCTGTGGTGCTGCAGCTCTTGGAAATAGCACAAGTCCCTGATGAACATGTGAGTTGTATCACCTGTTTCTTCCTTTGGTCTTCCTTTTGTTGATTTATATGTCAAGTGTTATTAGAAGGCATGGAAATGGGGAAGTGACTCAGGTTTCTAAGTATGATACATTTTAGTCAACGGTTCTATAATTGGACTAGAATCTATTGTTGAAGTGCATATATCCATCTAGGCATTGACATCTCTTTTATTAGCTAGTGTCATGTTACAAATGTTCATTTATTTTCCTAGATCAACATTTGGTGGTATTATTCAACAAGATGAGTTTGAAGTTGCATTACCTTTCCTTTGCCAATTTGAATTTTCCCTCTTAACACAATGAGGCATGCGATTCTGTCATTTCATCCAAGAGGGGGCTGGTTTGATATTCCATTTTCACTTGCTTGGTACAGGTCAATGAATTCAAGTCAATTGAAAAATTCAAAATTTTCAACACCAACAACTTGTAAGTCGAGATAGTTTATTATCTCTTATGACCTGCTCTAAGCTTTATTCAGCAGTCTTGTCAATGAAGCATATTTTGACCGAGCGGCCTTGCTACTGTGCAGGTGGGTGAATTTGAGTGCTATTAAAAGACTTGTAGAAGCCGATGCACTCAAGATGGAGATTATTCCCAACCCTAAGGTATCATTTTCTGCCTGTTTACCATGTGTCCAACGGTTGCAACACTTCGTATAAGTGCCTGATCTAGCCAATATTCATTGTCAGGAAGTGGACGGCATCAAAGTTCTTCAACTTGAGACTGCTGCTGGTGCTGCGATTAAGGTGTTCAACTTTGTTCTTGATATTTTTGTCGCCTTGGTTCCTCTTTTTCGTGATACTCTTCCTATCTAGCATTACTAATTACCATTTTCTTCTACCAGTTCTTTGACCGGGCAATCGGTGCTAATGTTCCTCGATCTCGTTTCCTTCCCGTGAAAGCAACTTCAGATCTGCTCCTTGTTCAGGTTAATTATGATCTTCCGTTGATTTACAATCCATCCTTATCTTAAATGATTGATAGTGTGCTCATCCACCTGTATATCTTTGCAGTCTGATCTGTACACCTTGACTGATGAGGGCTATGTCATCCGAAACCCAGCCAGGTCTAATCCATCCAACCCATCCATCGAGTTGGGACCTGAATTCAAGAAGGTTAGCAGCAACTCCTCAAGTAGATTACTGCTGTAAATTTGTCTGACATTTGGCTGAATGCTGCTACTGTCTTGTATTCTCAGGTGGCCAACTTCTTAGATCGTTTCAAGTCCATCCCCAGCATCATTGATCTAGATAGCTTGAAGGTGACCGGTGATGTATGGTTTGGATCTGGTGTCACCCTAAAGGTAATTAGCAAAACTTTGTTCCTCTTTCTTGGGTGTGTGTGTTTGACGTGTATTTAACGACCTACCAATGACATTATCCTACTTCTCATTTGTTTGAAAATGGAATGGCGTCTTCAATTTCATCATCTGACAATTCAGGGAAAAGTGACCATTGCTGCCAAATCCGGAGTCAAGCTAGAAATTCCAGATGGTGCTGTGATTGCAGACAAGGTAATACACTCGATCGGAACATCCAACGGAGCTACCAGATTTAGATTTCACTCGGGTGTCTGATGTTGTTTCATTCATTTTCCAGGACATCAATGGACCTGAGGATATATAGAGGAGCTGCTGGTACTATTTCGACATCTCGAGGCTGCAACAAGTATGTTTGTTGTGAATGTAAAATCCTCTTTAAATAAATGAACAATTTTGCTTGTGTTGTTAAACGGAACCATTGATACAATACAAATGACTACATAAGAGTTGCTTGTTCCTTCATATTTTTGTAGCTTGTCTACTTCCCATTTATTAATTTCCATGGTAATTTGATATATGTCAATCAGCCAAATAATTGGTAATATTAGAAAAATAGAAAAGAATTTCTATATAGTAGGTCAAAAAATGTTCATGCCATGAAGGATAAGGAAATTTTAACTTGTTTTTATTAACGGCAAAGGGGTTCGATTAATCATGAATGAACCAAATAATTTCGTGTTATTTTTGTTGCCTTTCTAGTAAAAAAGCTCATTTGTCCTAGTGTGGTTGATCATCCTCTTGGATCAGCTACCAATCATCGTCCTTGGTAAGTTATTGCCTCATCAACCAGCTAATCAGACACGAGTCCCTCTCCGGGCGAATTTCTCCTTTTGCTCCTCAGCTGCTCACTACTAAAACGTTGTTGCATCTCTACTATTTTCGGTGTAACGAGGTTTTAGTCTTTACGAGGACACCCCCTAGCTAGATTAAATATCAAGGGCCAATCCCTCGCCTTAGTAAGCCTTGCTAAGGTTCTCTGAGCACTACGGTAGGATGTGGATCGATCATGACAAGCATCTTCGCTCTGTAGCTTGTGTCGCCTACATAGAATAGAAAAAAAATATTTTGCATGAACATCTCAATGTTCAGGATAAAAGGAACGAGAGGAAGAATTGTTCTCGAAGCGAAAATTGTGATGGAAAAGCGTGAGGAGTATTGACCTTGGTGGAAACAGCGCGTGAAGTTGATGAGCGTGAAGATGAAACGGTGGCGTGAAGTTGATGAGCAGGGAAGATGTCTTTTTTTAGTTGGCCAAGCGGCCTCATCTTACCTAGCCAGGGATTAGTCATTTAAGGATCAGTTGATGCACTTGGATGAAAGAAAGTTCTTCGGTGCTCCTCCGAGACGAATAGCACCATATGTTTATACCAAAAATAAGTGATTTATGAAGTAAAAACGCACAACATTAATTGATCAAAGCTTAAGATATTGGTTCGAGACATTATCTCTATAACAGGTTTAAGGTAATTACTTTTGGTTGGTTTAAAGATAGTCTTGGTTTAGATCACATGATTCAAGGATCTGACTAAAGTATTGAAAATAAGGGCATGCATTTGGAGGTGTTATGTGAGCGTGTGAAAATTGTTCATGTCATTAAATTTTATGTGTAAAAGTAACAAATTGAAATTCTCAACACAAATGCTCAAGTAGTATGTAACTACTGATAGCCAAATTATAACGGCAACACTTGAACTATTGAATTATAATGAAAACTACTGAAATAACAAGTAACTAAGAATAAAGATACGAATTTAATTAATATGTAAGTCATACTAGAGAAAATCTATAATATGTAAGTATTGTAAGGAAATGAAGAAAGATCTCTCGAATAAGTATTCTAGAGAGAAAAGCCCAAAACATTCTAGAAAGGGTACTTTTAAAACTAAACATTTGGAGGAACATTAGGGTAGATGAATAAATATCCTCCACTATATTCAAAAAAAGTAAGCAAGCAAGGAGTGTATTGTGACGGTCCGTCACTAGTTCTAAGTCTGTAACAATATGCTCAATACAGAAAGGAATGCTCATGAATCCCAAGCAAATCTATTGTTGGCTTGTCTAATTCTTGGGCCTCATGGTGGATTAGCCCTAGGCCCAAACATCTTGGCTAGCCTTTAGGCTATCCATGTTCACAACATACATGGCTACTATATGTATACTACTAAATTTAACTTTGCAAAATCAAGATGACATGATATTGCAACCTCATAAAGAACAACAATAATAACAAAAAAAAAAGAGGCTAAAATTCAAAAACCAACTAAACAATGAGAAGTCTCACACAAGTCTATCAAAGTCTTGAGATTGCACAAGTCACAAAGAAGGGAATATATCATCCTTCAAAATCATCCATTGTGTAAGTCTTAAAATCTCCAAAACAAACAAACAAACAACATGTAATCGAACCATCACAATTTTAATCAGAGCAACCTAATGCTACTTTGATTTTCAAAATTGTGGTGCTCAAAAGGCTATGAATAGAAGCCACTGCCTCCATTTGTTGCTGCTGGGAGATTGAATTATTATTATTACGACAAATCAATATTTGAAAAGCCACTGTCATAATTGAACCATTTTGTGCTTTTCCAGTATTGGCCCTATTCACGACAAGGCGACCATCGGAACTTATGATGATACCTGATGGTAAAATTGGAACTTTTGTTGCATCAACTCCATTGGCAATTGAAGTGATTGTTGCTAACTCTATGGGTGCATAGATTAAAAATGCTCCTATTGTATCAATGCTAGTCTCTTGGAGCACTAACATATTTTCTTTTCTCATGTGAGGCTGTATTACATCACAACAATTTAGGAAACATTAGTGTAAATATTAAAAAGAATAACAATTAGTGACAGACAATTTCTATCATTAAACAACAAACATTTTGCTGTTAATCCTTTTCAATAATGAATCACCAAAGGATTATGAAACAATCTTGTTAGCTATAGGTTATTTAACAAATAGCTAATTCTTGTCCTTTTTTGTAGTGAAATATATTTAGTATTAACCTAAATGATAGTGAATGAAATTATTGGATCACCTAAAGAACAAATGGAGCTATTAATGTAGAAAATAAAACAAACAATAACTTGCAATAATTGGTTAAGTTAGGATAATGTGAAAAATTAAAAAATTTTCAATTATCAGTGTATATAAATTAAATGCGATAAAAGCTAGTCTTTTGATTGTTTGCTTCTTCTTTTTTTTTTTATGTGTTTTTATTGTAATTGACTACAACTCAAAAATAAATTTGGACCAAATGCCTTTTGATTTAGTAATCAAAGATTAAAAAGCTTAAAGGTGAAAAAAGAGATAAGTTAGAAATTTTGGTATTTCTACATGTGAAAAAAGATAAATCCAATCATAAGTAATTTTATTTGATTCTTGCGAATGTCATTATCACTTTGATAATTTAGGTAGAAAATAATAAAATATAAATAAAATAAATATGACAATTACCTGAATAATTGTAAGATTATTTCCTGAAAAATTTCCTGTTGGTACTCGAACTAACTCAATTACATCAGTCCCACCGGTCAAAATATCCCACTAAAAAAAATAAAAACCAAAACAAACGATAGACAATATCATAACTTAATCATCAAAAGATAGTTTGTGAGATGAGTATTATTTAAAATCATATCAATGCCAAAATGAGCAAAACATGTAGATCACATAAGATGGGATATCAATACTAGCATATTAATCAAATTCAAGACTTAAACTTAATGATTTCAAAATTATTATCACTAAATTCATTCTATTTTAAAATTTTAAATTTATGGGTTCATATTCTCATATTTGTTGAAATTTTTGAGATGTAGATTTTCTTAATCAGATATTTTAGCTCATTGCATTAAAAATTCAATACTTATTCAAAGATACATCAGATCTTTCAATAACAATTATTTCCTATAATAATATTTCACTATAACAATCACAATAGCAATATATCACGTGTAATCCCATAAGATAGGGTTTGGAAAGAATAGAATGGACACAAATCATCCTGCTGCTTCACGAAGGTAGACAGGTTGTTTTTGAAAACCTCAAATATTTCAATATAAAATCAAAGTTTTATTTGGCATCAATATCAATATCATGTTATTATTATGTGGGAAAATTACATAATTAAGCAAACATATGATATGTATTTACATTATACCATTATAGTTTGAAAAATTTATATTTGTAGCTATAGTTAGAGTTTTATTGCTATTTTCTCTCTCATCTCTTAAGCTCTCTGGCCTCTCTCTACAATCTCTTGTTAGATATATAAATACATATGTATACTAGTTGTATATATACAATGATTTGATGATATAGATATATTTAACTCAACATATATACATATACAATTCGTCTCTCTCCGCTCTCTACCTTCTCTCGCTCATCGCTCTCCTCCCTCCTTCGATCTCGCTCGCTTCTCTCAGTCCTCTCCCAATCTCGCTTGCTAGATATAGAAATATATTTATGTACATCAGTTACACATATACAGTTACATACCTGACTCCTTGTGTTGCCATCTTTGAAGAAATTGAAGACATCTTGGAATGAAAGAGGAAGCCACAAGGAAGTAGAAGCAGTTGCAATAAAGCCTCTTGGTTGGGTAGAATCTTCATTTTCTCTAATGGAAATTCTATCTCCACGGTTTAAATGTGGTGAAGTTGGAAAATCAAATTTATCTGTCATGCTTAGAGTTTGAAAGAAACTCTTCACCATCCTTTGAGACATTTGCATTGTATTTTTCAGCCCGATTGGATCATTAAACACTAAAAATAAAAATACAAAAAGCATAACAAATATTAAAATAATATATCTAGTGTAATTTCACGAGCAGTCCTTACCCCTATCTTGAGAAGGTAGACAGACCTTTGACTCAAGTAAAGTATATCAAAATTCTAATATACAAAATAGTGAAATAATCAAAGTCAAAGAGAAAATATATAATACTAAAATCTAAGGATGAAATAGTAGGAAAGTGATAATAATGAAACAAGATAAGGGTGTGTTTTTGTTATTTGGAAATAATTTGTTTTAGGAAATATAATTTTGATTTTAGTGTTTGGTTGGACAGTGGAAATACTTTTTAGGAATTTTTCTTTTTATTAAAGATTAATAATAATACCAATAGATTAAAAGTGTTTTGATGAGATCTGTGTGTGTTAAAGATGATAGTAATAATCGAGTGTTGTTAAAATATTAATATAATATTAAACGTTGAGATAATCGTGGAAGGAAATGACTTTTTCTCCAAAAAATTGAGAAAAGTGACACTTTTCCTACTCTTTGGGTTGAAAATATTTTCTCTAAAAAATATTGTCTAATTAGCCAAATATTAGAAAATGACGATTTATTTGAAAAAAGAAATCATCATACCAAACACACCCCTAAAGAAAAAGAATTTTATAAAAAGGACATGTTTCATATCAAAAATTGAAATAATTGTAAAGAAAAATAATTTTCATCCAAAAATAAAAAAACTTTTTGATCCTTGTTGTTAGAAAGCATTTTCTCTTATCAAACCTAAAACATAACATATTTTCTTAAAGAAAAATACTTCTTTTGCACCAAACACACTTTCAAATAAAGAAAAAGAACTCAAAAAAGAAGATCATGTATCAAATAAACAAAGACAAAGGAATGGATTCGGACCTTTTCTATTTTTCAATTAGAGCCACCTTGATTTATAAAGTAAAATCCAGAAAATTATCAATATGTAAAGAAGGAACATAAAATCGAACCTCCTCGGGAATCATGCTTCGTAGGACATGTCACATTCATTGTAAAATTATATCTCTCGATCATTCTTTGAAGTGTGACAATCCATCTTTTAGCTCCAAATGCTTGACGACCATACAATAAATCCCTGAAGATACGATTAACTCGTTTTTTTTCATGTACTTGGACATGTTCCACCCAAGTAACCTATGGGAGAAAAATAGGAAGTGCAATGAAAATAATTAGCTTGTTAGAAAATAATTTGGAATGTTTGCTGAAAACTCGTAATTGTAATGCATGTTATGAGGTAAGGATTATTTAAGATTATGTAAAGAGATAACTATTCATCGTTTGTTATTTAAATTTGAATATCTAGAGCATGAACAATATAATATTAGTCGAGGTTCAACATTATTAAATTAAGAGCAATAGTGAAAGATCTGACGAATTAATAGCAGTTTGAAAAGATAGTTATTGAATCTAATTTAATCTCAAATACAACTTATAAGATTGTTGGTGGGATGTTCAAGTGTAAATATAGAGAAAAAAAAAAGATCATTTTCTAAATCAAAATATAGGGACACTTAATCCCTCCGTGCATGTTCAGTGCTGAAGATTTGGAGCCTAAACAGCAGAACATGAGAATATAAAATTGGATAAAGTGAGGATAAAAGATAGATTTGACTCTCCGGATTTCTGTTGCGTAAGGTTCCACTTACAGGAAAGTACTATAAAAAAAATTTCATTCCCAAGACTCAAACTTGATACCTCTGGTCAAGGGAGAAACAGCCTCTTTCGCTGCACCACATCCTCTGACAGTAAATATTGTCATATTATATAAATAATGATATGGAGAGAGAAAATTATTCTTACCTTACTTTTGCCATTGCCTATATCTTGGATTGCACAACCGGAAGGAAATTTCCAAGAATGAGAAGGTGAACCACTTTGCATCTCATTGACTAAGTCATATGAGACATCCACCATAATCCATGTTTTTTCATCAAGTTGTTTACAACAACGTAGGAAGAGAAAATCTCTTGCTTCCACTAGTGGAGATAAAATATGCAATTTCTCATACATCTGTTTTTAAGAATAATATGAAACAGTTATAATATTTATTTAATTCTTAAGAAAAAGACATAAAATATAGATTAATAATTTACTAATTGTATATAGCCTTCCAAAGGTCCAGAATCAAGAACTTCAATAGTCCTAGCTGTTGTGACTATAGTAGAAAACAAATTCATCCATTTGACCTGTATATATATACAAATCATATCATTTATAAGAATATGATAAACGATTAAACAAGAACAATAGTGAAACATTAAGAAAAACTTACTGGATCAATAAAATTGTTGATCAACTCAACTGCAGTCATTGGGACGATTCCAGAATCCCTTGATGATTCAATTCGAGTAGTTGCTGATTTGTAAGGACGATTCCGCTGTGGAAATATTCCTTCATAACTCTCATGATGAATAAAACACCTCCCATCACTTGTTGAATCTACCCAAATTGGATGATTCATGTGCAAAAGTTCAATCATTTCGTTCACAGAAGCAGCAATAAGCTCAAGCATAATTGTTTTCTGCCTATTCTCATGATGGGATTCAGAATGCTCTTGTGACGATGGAGACATTATTGGGATATTATTGATATTTATTGAATATAATCGAGCGTTATTATTATTGTGATTATTTTCTTGACGAACAGGAGGAGGATATCCAAACATGTTTGGGTTTAACAAACTTTCATCAGATGAATTTAGTGGTGCTAAATTTGAACCCATCACAATAGGTCTTCCAAGAGAATTTGAGACAATATTTGATACTCTTGCATGCTGCAAAAAAATAAAAAAGAAAATAACAATTACTAAATTAAGTTACTAAAATAGGTAATAGTTTATAATAAAATATGAGTTGAGACTCTAAAAGGATAGAGTGAATAATTTTTTGCCAGTATATAAAACTTAAATTCTTTTCATTTGATTAATTGACTACTAGATCAAGGTGATATCAAGGGAAGGTGCAACTGAAGTATTAGACAAAGACAAATTTAAAATTTAAACTAGATAAATTTAGCCTTTTAAAGTTCTTAATTGGATTGTTTTAGTATCAGAGCTTGGAACCTTAGACCACTTGCTAAGGATGGAATAGTCTTATTCATATTATAATAACCCCTTTTTAGTTAAACATTTAACGATTAATTTAGTGTACTTATCTGCTTTGTGTCAAAAAATACGGGATTCAGATAAATTCAATGCCTATGAGCCTCAAATTTATCTTACCACAATATTTTTGAGTCACAATATAGACATATATATGGTAATATATTTCAAAGTGCAAGTTATATCTTAAAAGATAAATGAATTAATCCATCAGACTTGAATCATGAATTTATCTCTATCTTTTGCCATATATAAGTAATTATTTTCAAGATGAATTAATAAATTAAAAAGCAAATAAAAAAAGGAAAAGTAAAAAATTTACCTGCTCTCTCAACGTTTGATTTTCCTTTCTCAAATTTTCTAAATTATGTGCCCTTTCTTTTGCTCCAATAGGTGGACCATCACAACTTGGGCACCAAATATTTTGCAATGCCTCTCTCATTGCCATATTCTCACAGAGAAATCTTTCGTTTTCTGTTCGAAGAGTATTGTTGTCTGATCTCTCATGATGATTCTGATGAAATATTATATGACAAAAATTAATTAAGTATGAAATAACAATACAAATTTAACATAACAGATAAGTAAGTAATAGCATGATTAAAATCATTTTAAATTTGTGAACTTTCACGAACAAAGGAATCACAAGTACACATTTTAACTAATTGAAGATTTATGCACTTAGCTAGACATTACTAGCATCAAAATTAGAATTTTATAATAATTGAAGGGCCAAATTTGTTATAAAGCCTTTTTGAAAAAATGCTAAAAATTATTTTCTCCGTCCATCTTTGCTTAAATGTTTAGTTCAAATTGATTCATAAAAGAAGTTATTAAAATAGTATATTTTAAATATGTTTTAGACGTTAAAAATAGTACAAAGATGCGGTCTGTGAGGGTTAAAATGTAAATAGCCCTTACCACTATCTTAGAGGTAGAAAGATTTAATAACAGAACTAGGAGTTTGAACAATCAGAAGGTTTGTTAATATATATATATATATATATAATTCCTAAGATTTGAACTTTGAAGTAGACTTCTTGATTTGTATTCAAGAATTCAAAATCTATACAAATAGTTTTAAAAAAAAATACCTTTATATACAAGTTCGGGTGAACACCTCTCTACCCCCTAGATCCGCCTTTAGAGAGATTGTTTTATATAAAACTTCAACTCAAGAAAAATACAAACCAATGCAAATGGACAACGTAAAACAAAAATGGAGAAATCCTGGCAAGGTAGTATAGATAACTTATCAGATCATCCTAAACAATAGTCAAAATAAGATAAAATAATAGAAGTGTAAAAAATAATAGATAATAATTAATCTCAAAGGACAAGAAACTACAAGAATAATACCCTGACTAATAATACGATTAAAAGTGTAGACGAATAAGCAAGACAATATTCAACAGTCCAACTAACCTCCTATTCTAATCTAGCTCGGACATTCTTGCCTTATTCATCTTAAAGATAACACCCTCAACCTTCTAACTTTAACACCCCAACAACACCCAAATTGCAGTGCCTCTCTAAGTGCTCCAATTCCCTCAACATACTGTTTCTGTGAGTTTATGAAAATAAGATTGTCATGTCTCTTCCACCAACACCTTGTTGTCCTCGTCCTTGATACACTTCAATTGATTTAGATCACACGTTCTCTTTTCTCTCGCTTTGACAAGCTCGTACAACTTCTTATCCCCACTTTTATCCTCATGAACATACAAGCATTCAAATATTATTGCCTTTATTGTCGTAATTGCTAACTTCAATTCCTTCTTCGACACTTTATACTTTTTCTCGATTTGTTTATTTCTCCTCTTCAATCCTTTCCACCAACTTAGCATATATCCATCTTTCCTTGGACTTCTTCATTCAACCATCAAACCTCTTCATACTCTTCAATCTACCTCTTAAGACCGTCAACACCTCTTTAAATGCTTCACTAATGCAACTAAAAGTACTAAAACACATATTATTGACATCACTACCACTGCCCTAAACCCCTCATAACTAACAACTTCTCCCCCATCTCCAAAGCAGAGGCCATATTGAAGCTGCCCCATTTGAGATAACTCTATTATTGACTCTCTCAACCTCACTACTTACCTCTAAACTATCTATCTACTAAGATGCCACAACTTATACCCATCTTCATATATACATTTAGTCACTTGAATATAAGCTCTATTAATCCTCCTACTTCACTACTTCTATGAATTTTTTCATCAAAAACCCTATATTTCAAGAGCCTACTCTCAACCTAGTTAATGTTCCAAGATTAGATCAAATAATCCAAAAAAGGAAAAGCATAAATTATAAAAGAAGGTTTTCTTTGACTTTAAATTCTCAAGATCTAATAGAAATACAAATTTTTGTCCATTTAGTAATTCCTTGCTAAGTAATGGAACTTATTAGGGAGTTTATATACTTTGAATAATTTTGTCATTGGTTTTATTGAGCAACACAAATAATTATAAAGAAAAGAATTTTTTTTTTAATAAAAGTCATATATTAATGAGGACAAAGAATATATTTTCAAATCTATTGAGCAATTCAACAAGGACCAAAAAAAAATAATTTAGAAAACTATATTGCATTTGAAAAGGGAAATCATCAATAATGAAAATTGATTATACATGGAGAAAGGAGGTAAAACAACTAAAAAAAAGAAGTAACTGTACTAATTAATAATAGGGAAAAAAATTGTCGTATTCATTTACTCATTCTAACAACTTGCTGAATTTCGAGAAATAATTTTTGGGGTACTACTTTTAATTAATTATTTTTTCTAGAATTTTACATAATTTAAAGCCCAAAAAAACCAATTTGTTAATAAGCCAATCAACTAAGTCTAATTGAATTTATAAAAAGAATCTAATTGATTAAAATTACCTTTGTTTGAGTCCTCTTGTTTTGAAACCAAAACTTGATTTGCTTTGGGTCAAGCCCTACTTCCACGCCCAATTGATTGCGTTGATTCTCATCTGGATGCGGACATTGCTTGAAAAATCTTCAATCAAAATTCACAACAAAACAAAAATCATTACTGATCAATTTTTAAAATACAAACTTAAAAATGAAAAACAAAAAAAGGCTTTGTCATAAAAAAATTTATGATGAATCGATAAAGATTTCTTCATCATTAATCTGGGTCTCAAGTTCAAGTGTTAGAACTAAACCCATCTTTGTTAAGGAAGTTTTACCCCCAAAACTAAAATTCAATTTCCAATTTGAGTTTAGATTAGTTGGACCCTAGATCGAGTATCGAATACACCAAAGGTTGAGGGGCAAAATGTACCTATTTATCCTCAACGCGGCCTCGTGTCCAGTCCAAGGGCTAGAGTCGTTACCTTCAATAGGGAGTGGTTTATCCTCCAAACTAAGACTTTCTAATGCAAATCTCAATTAATCGAGTCCTAAAGTGAGACTTTTGACTGTAAATTTAGATCAGTTGAGTCGAATTATGCGAGTCGAATTAGTTGGATCCTAAAATGAGATTTTTCAACACAAATCTAAATTAATCGATCCTCAAAAAGACATCAAACATCCTGAGAAAGAAATTATTTAATTTTTTTTTTTTAGGATGAGTGGAGAGAATGATAGACATTATAAATAAAGAAACTCATCCCCCTAAGCTAAAGTTATTAATGGATAATAAAAAGCAAACCAATTCATTTTATGAAGATGTATATACATGGTAGATCAATCATCCAAATAATTTTTTTAAAAGTCATTTTAGCAATTCAATCAAAAGAATTGAATAGAGAAATCAAACATGAATCTTTTATTAAATGTCAATGGACATATAAAGGAAAAAAAACAACACCACGTAAAATCAATAAGAATTAAACATAAACTAATGCACAAAAAATACATATAGCAAATAAATTATTATATTGCTAATCAATTTTAATTTGATCACTCATACATTCTGAAAAAATAATATCACATCTTTAAACAAAAAAAAATAAAAATTAAACGTCCATGAAGATTCAAATTCCTTCTCTAAAAATAAAAATTTATCTTACGATTCAAGTCTTTGAATTTGTTCTACAGAGTGTCTGTGGCACGATCGCTGCCTTTTTAATCCTCTCTGAGAATTCGATGATTCTCCAACACGTTCTTCTTCAGAATCTGACATTTTGCTTTGTTAATTTTCTGTTTGATAAAACAAAACAACAAAAGAAACACATAGAATCAAGCGTTAATCTATTTGATTTATCTGAGAAACAATCGAAATTGAATAAAGAAAAAAGAAATATATAAGAGAGTGTTTTGCTCACCTTTTAATTGATGAATACAGCTAAAGAGACTGAAATAGAACTGTTATATTTATATAGCAGAAAAATTGACTATACATGTGATAGATAGTATCAAATATCACAAAAACTTTTGGGGGGGGGGGGGGGGGGGGGGGGATCCAAAAAAGGAAGGCCACAAGAGATTTTTGAGGGTTTTTGTTTTTTCTTTTACAAAATTTGTGGGTTTCAATTTAT
>JAPFFP010000008.1:5465432-5483965 GCA_026153255.1 Solanum medicagineum | reverse complement strand
TATTTAAAAGTGAGAGAATCATAATATAAATGAGTTGGCGGAGGGAAGGGAGGAGAGGGGGAGAGAGAGAGGGGGGGGGGGGGGGGGGGGGGGGGGGGGGGAGACAAAATGTGAATGCCCGATAAGAATTATGATGTGTTTTGTTTTTTCTCTTACAAAATATTTGGTTTGAGATCAATATATATGATTTGTTATTTATATATTTTCTATTTAAAATGCATCAAAAGTCAAATTTCATAAATGGACATATAATTATGACTTTTTCCATTAAAATCACATAATTATATTTTCTAATAGTAAATATTTGTTATTTATATATTTTCTATTTAAAATGCGTCAAAAGTTAAATTTCATAAATGGACATATAATTATGACTTTTTCTATCAAAATCACATAATTATATTTTCTAATAGTAAATATTACTCTTCTCAAAAATGGGATTGATGGGGTTGGCCATCTTTAAATTGAATCTATATTTATAAAAAATTAAAATAATAAAAGGTTAAATGTAGAAATAAAAATTATTTCTCATCAAATGTTTGATTTTATAATAATTGTGGTTTGCCAATTAAATATATATCAATTAATAATCTATAAATGAACTATAGAATATTAATTTTACGACAATCTGATTTTTGAATATATTCTATATATTTTCCCTCTATATATTTTTTAATGATTTTATTCAGTCAAATTAAGTACATAGATGTATCATATGTAGTGCTTATTATAAATTTCTTACTTTTTTTTTCTAAAATAGTTTTTTTTAACAACTGAAAATACAACTAGGATTAAAGTGAATTTCAATGAAATTCATTAAAAAAAAATTTTGATTTTTTTATTTATAGTAATATAATTATCTTTTATAGTGATTTAGGTAGAACTTTTGGTAAATTCATTAAGAAGTTACTTTATAGGAAAAAAATTCAATAGTATACCTTAAAATTTTATTAGCTAATTTGATTTAATTCTTATCTTTCTTATTTGGTGCTCAATACGTAGTATGAGCAGATTTGGTTAGCTCCTAAATATTTCATATTTGAAAATTGGAAATAGGACAATTTTATCTTTTGATTATTCAAAACTTTAAAAAAAAATCTGCTTTTCTTAAAACTTTTCATCAAATATTATTATATTTATTAAAATATTATATATTTTTTTTCTCTTAGGAGCCTCCAACCTTAGGATATTGTAAACCATAGTCAAGTTAAGATTATAATATTTTTCATTTTATAAAATTGAACAGATAGAAATATTTATTCCGTGTTGAAGTTGTATTGATGGCAAAAGTAAATAGAAGATGCTTTATACAAGTATATGAATGGACCAAAAAAGACATGCGGGATAGTTTAACAAATTAAAACGAAGACATAATACATAAATATACATACAAATTTAATCTTAACTGATAAGTAAATACTTCAACTTTGAGAATGCGTATTTGGACACTTCAATTCAATTTTAATTGACTATTAAAACTCAAACTCATCCTTGATGTATCTCATGGACATTTAACACTAATCTAAATAATAACATACCCAATAGATCGAACAAGTAATAAAAAGACTGTTTTTGAAAGATCCTCGTATAAAGACCTTAACCGTACACTTGACACTAATGTGACGCATAAAATTCTAAAATATCTATACGATCATTTTATAAACTAGAATGTTCAATTGATACTGCACAGACGAATCAATGTATTTAAATGTATATACTCAAAATTAAATTATTTATTTATCAATATAGAAGAATGTTGTTGTCAAAAATAAATATCACATGCAAAAGGTTGTTGTGAGACAAATAATTGAAAATTTCATGGTACAATTCTAGTATTCTACCTAATATACTTTAAATACTTTTGTTTTTTCTCCATTTTCTTACAATTTAATCTTCTCCAGCCGGCGAGATTTTCTTTTATCAAACATCATTACTCTTTAAATTACCAGAATTTCCAGTTCTTGATCTCAATTTTTCACTAAAAATGGCTTTCCAAAAGATCAAAGTGTCTAACCCCATAGTTGAAATGGATGGTCAGATCCTTATTTCTATATCTCTTTTGCGTTTAATTATGTGATCTTTGTGTTAAACTTTCTTGATTGGTGACTCCATTTCAGTAGGCTGTTGTATGCTAATTGTGTACTGATTTTTGTTCAAGAATTGATTTTTTATGCTGGTTTTTGATTCTAGGTGAAATTGGTGTGTGTACATAGCTGCTTCAGGTTGAAATAGGCTGTTGTATCCAAATTTATGTAGTGATTTTAGTTCAAGAATTGATTTTTATGCTCACGGAAATAGCCTCTCTGCCCCTATGAGGTAGTGGTAAGGTCCACGTACATTTTATCCTCCCAGGACCCCGCATGTGGGATTCCACAGGGTATGTTGTTGTTGTGTTAATTGATTATGCTGGTGGTTGATTCTAGGTGAAATTGGTGTGTGTAAATAGCTGCTTCTGTTTGAAATAGGCTGTTGTATCCAAATTTATGTAGTGATTATAGTTCAAGAATTGATTTTTATGCTCCCGGAAATAGCCTCTCTGCCCCTATGAGGTAGTGGTAAGGTCCACGTACATTTTATCCTCCCCAGGACCCCGCTTGTGGGATTCCACAGGGTATGTTGTTGTTGTTGTTAATTGATTTTTATGCTGGTTCTTGATTCTAGCTGGACTTGGTGTGTATAAATGGCGGCCTCAGTTTGAAATAGGCTGTTGTATCCAAATTTATGTAGTGATTTTAGTTCAAGAATTGATTTTTATGCTGCTTCAGTTTAATGTTGCCTCTAGGCAACATTAAACAATAATAGAGGCAACATTAAACAACAATCGTAAATTTTTTTATCAAATTCTTTGTCCATGTGTTTGTCATTCATGCTTTTTAACTATTAGTCTTGGACTAAACATATATATATTTATATATTTTCTCCATGCGTGGCTTATTTAACTAAAGCACATGCTTTATTCGCGTTTGGTGCGTAAAGCCCCACTGAACCTTAGAGCTTTTTTATGCTCTTGATAACACTGGATTTACATCAAGCAGAGGCACCTCGGATACCACACTTTTCTTTAGGGTCAGATACCGAGGCACCTCTCATACCATATGAACAGCCTAGTTCACTCAAAATTTGTAGTTATTACCGTGATAAAGCAGCAGGGTGAAATGATAATCAACCTTAAAAGTATGATAAAAGTTCACATTATGTCATTTATATATATGATAAATTAGTTTGGTCCACTGCATTACTCGTTGGTTCTTGTTTAACTGTTAAGGAATGTATATTTTCATTTTCTTATGTTTCTTTACATGTAATGCAGGAGATGAAATGACCCGTGTCATTTGGAAATTAATTAAGGATAAGGTAACAAGTTGTTTTGCCTTACGTATATATCAGTAGAATATTCTGTCTCCATCCTGTCATATTCGTTTCAATTTTCACAGTTGCTGACATTTGAATTCTCTTTTAAGCTTTAGCTCATCTTGCCTTTTGTGGAGTTGGATATAAAATACTTCGATCTTGGCCTTCCTCACCGTGATGCCACGGATGATAAGGTCACAATTGAAAGTGCTAAGGCTACTTTGAAGTATGTATCCACTTCTTTCTATCTTTACGTTTCTGCTTTATGAAAAAACAATTGTTTTAGGACCAAGCTCATATACTGACTTCCCCTAACCTTTCCATCGGTTATTGAATGTTTGATCTTTATCTATCCAGCCTTATGATGTTTGAACTAATAAATGCAGGTATAATGTAGCAATTAAGTGTGCAACCATCACTCCAGGTTCTTATGTTTTTCCGTTTTGTTTATTTCATTTTATTAACCTGCTGGTCCTGGATTGATGATAGTATTCAGAGTACAAGGGTTAAACCATCAAATTCAGTGTGATATCGTACATCTATTGCTTAATCTTTAGAATAAAACTTCGGCATAATACATAAACAGATACTCAAACATTACCTCAACTGGCAACTTAACACTACAACTTTGAGAGTGCACATCTAGATACCTCAACTTGGTCTCAATTGGCAACTAAACACTTAAACTCATTGTGTTTCGTGGACACCCGAAGCTGACATGACACATAAATTTTGGAGGTTTCGAGATGATCATTTTGGAAGTTGGAGTGTTCCACTGACATAGTGGAGACTAATTGAGGTGTCTATATGTGCATACTCAAAATTGAAATGTTAACAAGCTAGTTGAGGCTAAGTTTGAATGTCTATTTATGTATTATGCCTAGAACTTCCGTGTTTAAAACCTACATCAAGGAGCTATACACTACAATTTGAAAACATTGAAGAAAGTTTGAGAAAATGTTTTTTGAAGTATAAAATCTGACTGAGAGATAACACAAGATGTTGAACATGGATTGAAGTTGTATGTTAATGCATTGCAGATGAGGCCCGTATGAAGGAGTTTAACTTGAAGCATATGTGGAAGAGCCCAAATGGGACAATTAGGAACATTCTTAATGGTGAGTCTCCATCTCTATGCGCCAATTTTGGCGGGTAATATCTTTGTAATAAATTGAACATGTCCAATATTTGTCGATATTTCATTGCAGGTACGGTGTTTAGGGAACCAATCCTCTGCAAAAACATCCCCCGACTTGTCCCAGGTCTATACTACTTGCTGAGCTTGTATATTTGTTAATTGTTCACTTGATTCTCTTGTTGACTTACATAGATGTAACTGACATCAGGTTGGTCAAAACCGATATGCATTGGCAGACATGCTTTTGGTGATCAATACCGAGCTACTGATACAGTAATTCAAGGAGCTGGAAAACTCAAATTAGTATTTGGTAAAGTTTTGCCCATCTGTATAGTTGCATGAACCTGTATGATTCCGAAACTCTGCTAATATATGTTGTTTGGCTATGGTATAATGGTTCTGGTTCATTTACGACTTTTTCAGTGATTATGTTTCGAAAATGTTGCTGAGATATTGTATTGAACATGATTGCAGTACCAGAAGGGACAGATGAGAAGACCGAGTTTGAGGTTTACAACTTCACTGGTGCTGGTGGAGTAGCTCTATCCATGTACAACACGGATGAGGTTTGCGTGTACCTAATTTGCTCTGTCTCTCTCCAAAAATGTTGTCTCACCGATACGATCCTCCAAAAATACACTACTTTTGGAGGATCCCACATGCATAGTCCGAGCAACATAGCTTGAAACAGAAAATTAGATTGCCTAGAGTTATGCATCTTGGCTGTTTTTTTTCTTTCTGTGCAGTCTATCCGTTCTTTTGCTGAAGCTTCTATGAACATGGCATATCAAAAGAAATGGCCACTCTATCTTAGCACAAAAAATACCATCCTCAAGAAATATGATGGAAGGTAAGGCCAGGCGTTGATCTGATTCTGTATTATCTGCACACTCACATTTAAAAGTCGGATGGTTTCTTTACCTTTTTACCTCTATTTGCCTGTCTTCCCGACCCCTTCTGCTTTTGGGTTTCTCTTCTTACTTTTATGATCTTTTCTGAAGATTCAAGGACATATTCCAGGACTTTTATGAATCAAAATGGAAGTTAAAGTTTGAGGAAGCTGGAATCTGGTAAGCACCCGACGTTTCACTTCCAACGACTCGTTCTTGTTAATGATTGTAATGATGGAGATTGTTAAATGCTTGAATTTATCAAAAATAGGTACGAACATCGCCTCATTGATGATATGGTTGCTTATGCTTTAAAAAGCGATGGTGGTTACGTATGGGCGTGTAAAAACTATGATGGAGATGTACAGAGTGATTTCTTAGCACAAGGTATGCTTGGTCGGCTTGCTAACGGTTTATAGATCTATCTAGAATACATTTTGTATTTTCAATATGAACTTGTGCAATTTTCACTTTTCCTACCTACTTTAATGTTCATTTGAGTAATTGTTCTTATATCGTTTATTGCTTGAATAGGATTTGGATCGCTTGGATTGATGACATCGATCCTGGTATTTCCTTTATTTTCTTCCATTTTTCCCTGCTGCTCCCAGTTCCTTTAATTTCGAGTCCTTTATCTCGTGATTTCATATGATTATTTGAGATATCCATGCTTAGATGCAGAAAGTTTCAAGTTTTCTAGAAAATGAGAATCTTTCGTAGATCATTTTGCCTTCGTTGCTGATTTGCGACTTTATTTTGGATGCTAATGGGGTTGAAATATTTGGTTTAGATATGTCCAGATGGAAAGACCGTAGAAGCAGAAGCAGCCCATGGAACCGTGACCCGCCACTACAGGGTTCATCAGAAAGGAGGTGAAACCAGCACAAACAGCATTGCCTCAATTTTTGCTTGGACTCGTGGACTTGCACATAGGTAGGACATTTTAGTACTTAATTTGCTGCGCTTAGCACTCCTGGGGCTTTAGTCTGGTGGTAAGAGTGTAGCACGTGATATCAGTGGCAGAGCCAACATTTTTGTCAAGGGTATTCATATTTTTATAACATGGGTGGGTGATTTTTGTATCAAGGATGTTCAACAATTGATATACATGTCAAAATATCTATATTTAACCTATATATTTGAAAAAGTTTTCGGATGAAGGATGTTCATCTGACCACCCTTGAGTGAATGTAGCTCCCCCAGCGTGATATGTGGATTAGGCACACGTCCTAGATTCAGACCCTTGCCACAGGCAGGTCCATTTTCCATCGGGTTTCAGCTTATGCACCACTTAGGCTCGAGGATGCACTTAGATGTTTAATGATAACGGTACCAAACAAATAATCATGTAACTTTAACAGGGCAAAATTGGACAATAATGCTGCACTCTTGGATTTCACCGAGAAACTAGAAGCAGCTTGCCGCGGTGCAGTGGAAAACGGGAAAATGACCAAAGATCTTGCACTTATTATCCACGGATCCAAGTGAGCTCCTTATGCATCGTATTTTATCGTTCTGAAGTTAACCCTTTGTGCTGTTGTCGATATAATTTGCGTGCTATTGAAACCTTACAGGGTCGCTAGACATCAATATGTGAACACTGAAGAGTTCATTGATGCTGTGGCCGATGAGCTGAAAGCTAGACTCCTGAAAGCAAAGATTTAAATGTAAGTTTTCTCGTAATTTATTGATAAAATATACTAAAAAAAGTGTGATATTTGATATATAATATATTATTTATGTAAATATTCCTTATTTTTTTTACTCTTTTTTTTATTATTTTATTTCTATTCTTTCCAGATAGGTTTCCACTTAAAAAGGAGAGACATTTTGCAGCCAGAAGAAAATATAGAGAACTTCTAGTGTGTAATGTTTCACAATTCCATTTGTATCTTATATGTTATTAGTAACTGTCATAAGAGGATCCTTGGCAAGTCGATATAAGTTATACCAATAACGACAATAATATACCTAATGAAATTTTACGAGTGAGATTTGAAAAAGGCGGTGGGTACGCAACTTTATTGCTATGTTGCAAAGGCTTTTTCTAATGGGAAAAGGTTATATAGATGTAAAAAAACATATAGAAAAAAATGGAGAAAGGAACATAGCAATAACAACAGATAGTACAATAAATGAAGTAGAGGAAATAGGTAAAAATAAAATCAAAGAATAAGATAATATAGTAGGAGAGTACTGATAAATATATATTAGAAGAAATTCAGCAATACTCGACTATCTACTAACCTTTTTATCTTACTCTTCGACTGTTATATCCTTGATAAGGTGCAAATATGTTATGTTTTATCTAATCACTTGTGTCCGACATTTCTTTTGCCTAGATATTTCTACCTCTCTTATGATCCAAAATACTCAGCCTTTCACATCTCGTCATTTGGGCATTGATAAATCTTTTTTTAACATGTCTGAATCATTTCAGTTTCGCTTTTCTCATCTTTTTTGGTGTATATAAAAGTCACTCTCACCTTATCATGAATACGTAATTAGTAAATGGAAATACAATTCAATATCATTTGGTACTAGTAAAGGCAAAAAGAAAAGAAAACTTTAGGGTACACTTATTTTCTTTCCTTCAAAAGGTTCTCAAGTAGACGTGTCCAATGGTTTAATAAGTTTGTTTGTCTCCAAAAATACAAAAAAAAAAACAAAAAAAAAAAAGGGCCGGTGACATGGACGCACATGAATGCTAGATATTTTGCATTAGGTATCCGGAACTTCTTAGTCCGACTAATCTGAATTTATGTTACGTAACTTATAACTAAAGCATATTTTTCAGACAGAGAGTTGTGATATTTCGAATATTATAATATAATGAGCTAAAATAAAGACATCCCATTAAGAATGAAAAAAAAAAGTCATCACCACTTTTTGGTGGTATAGGAAATGATGAACTCAACTTGAATACAACCGTGATTGGCGGATTGTTTTATTTTTAATCAGAGATTTGCAATGTGCCAATTCGTTTGTTTGTCTCGAAAATTACAAAAATAGCTGAAGTAACTTGGATCACTCTATGATTGGTAATTTTTTTTCGTTAGGCAAATTACAAAAATGGCCGAGGTAATATGGACCACACATGAATGCTGAATTTTTGTATTATTATTATTATTTTTGTCTTAGGCATTTGAGATTTTCTTATCTAACTAATCTGAATTCACTTAAGTAAACTCATTAAAGAGATAAAAATACTTTTACTAAGGGTTACTTAATTCTCAGAATCAAAATTAAAGACCTTTGGCTAGGGATAACGAAATTCTAATCATCACATTCCTCGTAAGTGTTTGAAGAACTCAACTTGAACAACACAATCATTGATAGAACTATTCCATTCTTAGTCAATTATCTGCGATTCAAGAAAAAAAAAATTGAAAGATGTTCTCTTGTTTTCTTTCCTCGAGAAGATTCGATTAGGAACAAATCGTGTGCGTCAATTCGCTTGTTTGTCTCAACAATTACAAAATTGGTAAGGTTAACATGAACCACACATGAATGCTAGATTTTTTTTTTATATCTTTTTTGTGCATGTGTGTTGATATCCAAAATTTTCTAATATGACTAATATGAATTCACGTCACATAAGCTCATTCTTAAAAGATACAAATACTTTTATTAAGGGTTACTTCATTATAAAAATGAAATTAAAAACCTCTAGTTAAAAATAACAGATTCTACCAAGTGGTTTTCTCCTTTAATAACCCATAAATATAGCACACGAATAAGAATTAGTCGGATAAAATTATATATAAATTCTGTAAATTAAGAATGAAATCATATTTAAGAATTTATTTATTTTTGTTTTTTATATAAATACAATGTCCAAACAAAAAAGGAAAGCAGCAATTGTCATCAATAGCCATCAATTTCTCATCATGTATGGCCTACTCCATTATTAACACTTTTTCTTTTCTTCCCTTTCACATTTCTAAATGAGTCAAAAGAAAAAAGTTAAATATTTATTTTTGTAATAGAAGCTATATGACTTTCCAAATGGAACAAATTAACATCACAAATATAGTTAAATTAACGGTTTCAAATACTTTTTTAAAAGATGAAATGTACTACAACTTTACCTTATTATATAAATATTTTGTTAATACTTTTTTAAAAGATGAAATTTACTACAACTTTACCTTATTATATAAATATTTTGTTAATATCCTCCGACCGTAAATATTCATAATGCGCATTTTTAAGGTGACTCAATGATTTGAATTTGAAACTTTAATGTTAGAAGTCTCAAATTTAAAATCTTTTATCATAAAAAAATAATAATAACGCGCTAAAATATTCAAAATCTTTATAAAATGGGGAAGCTGCTTTTGCAAAAATATCTTTACATATTGAAGTTGGCTTGTGGAAATTTCCAATCTTGTAATGGTGTTAATTTATTCAAACTTGACTTTTAATAGAAAATTCTATCACTTTTATAATTTTCTGATATCAGTAATTATTTATTTGATTAATTTAAATTAACTTTATGTAAAATTCGCTAAATTATAAGGAAAACACTTTTTTTTTTAAAAAAAATATCATTTTTATACTCGAATTTAACACTTTTGATAGGATGATCTTATTCATTCAACTATATTTTCAAATATTGCTCGATTAATTTAAATTCAACTCTTACTAGAGGGAATTTCGCTTCCTCGCAAGATTTTTTTTTTATTCTCATACTCAAATTTTAAACGCTTTTACTTAAGCATTAAGGTGATCTTATTCATCGACTATACTTTTTAACTAGTAGTAATTACTTCTCTAGTATCAATCACTTTTTATTTGTTTTTATAATTAATCATCTATTATCCACTTAATCAACTAATTTATATTTATGTCATATAAATTTATTAAAGGAAAATATTTTTAATAATATTCTTTCAAAATTCTCTTGTTTAAACTTGAAATATTTAATTAAATATATGAAAGTGGCCTCTTGTATACCATTATACACAAATTTATTAGTCATCAACGCGTTATGCTACATTTCTACTATGTTTTTATATTAGTACCTTCTTTATGTCATTTTTTTATATATATATAAAAAAAGAGAAGTTCATAAATATTTTTGACCAATTATATGTGAACATACATTTTTTTTTTTAAAAAAGTGAACATACGTGTATAGGTGTAATGATCATAAAAAGACACAAAAAATAAAATACAAATTAATACATTTCAAAGTCGAATATTCCTTTATTTGACTTTTATTTGTAAAAAAAATTCTCAAGAGTAAATATTTTACCAAAATATAACTTAAATAGAAGTTTGCTACTTCCTCCCCTCTATTTTACTCTTGTTTCGACACGAAATTCGCATAATATATCATATCGATTCTTTTCCTTTTTAATTTATCTTTTGTTATGAACATTATAATAATAATATTTAATTAAATTAATTAAAAAATACTATTTTATTTTTCTTAAACGTTTGATCAATAACAAAATATTATTGATTAACATTTTTTTTAATTCGATCAATTAAAATTTAAATTTTAATCTCCCATAATTTTTACCACTTTCTCATCAAGCTCTTGGAAGTCACACCTTAGTGTGCAATTATTACATTTTTTTTATCCATTAGAAACTTAGCACTTGTCTCCTTCAATCAAGGCATCAAGAGAGCCAAGTGGTGTCTTGTATAAAGTGAATTATTTAATTAATTAAATAAATGATAATAATATGTTGGCTTGAAATTTGGATCATGTTCTATTAATAGTCCTCCACAATTGACCAATGTAGATATACAAATCAATTTTGAACTAATTAATCATATATATCGTTATAATATTATTCACCTTTAGATATTTCTTATTTGAGTTCTAAATATATATAGAAGATAATTATTAGAAATGTCCCCCTAAATGACTCTTATAATGCAACTCGTCCGCATAAAGTTAAAATTGTTATGATTGCTAGTAATCGCCGATCAGCCATACTACGTTGAATTTATTCTCGAGCCTTGTAAATATCGTTTATCACACTATGGGAGTTGACAGATCTCTATGCATTTCCCATTTCACACAATTCACAGAATTAAAAGCCTTTGCATAATATCATAAGAAAAAAATATAAAAAAAATGAAATCTATTTTTATTGAATTGAATGCTGATTTAGTCAAGGCTCTAATTGAGAACTCAAAAAATTATATATTTTTATTTTCTTTATGTCCATCTACTTTTCTTATGGCATGGGCAATGAATGCTACTTTTTTTATTTTTGTTAAAACAATAGTTGTCTTTTTGTATTATTGCATTTTGAAGATAAATTGTTTTTGTAAAAAAAAGGAAAAGAATGTAAAAATATCATTGGTAGTTGAGATGTTATTTAATAATGAAAATAATTAGTTAGGTGGAGGAAGCAAATTAATAATTAATGGTCCTTGTGTGATGGTTTCTCAAAATAAATTATTTTCATGTAGTATATTTCTTTATTTTATTTAGTATCCACTTGTCTTTTTATAAAATTACTAAAATGTAAGATTTTTTTAGAATAAAATCAAAATATATATAGATTCTTTTGTAACATGTGGGGAGGTGTTATCATATCACCGACGTTTTACATATTTCAATAAGTAAATTCATTGAATTTAATTGTTTTATTTATTTGAAATGAAATATATTATGAAGATTTTTTGAATCTTTATGTGTTTTTTCCCTTAATATATTACAAGTTGAAGCATGTAGCCATGTAAATTTGTGTAAATTAATATTTGTGTCGAATCTCGATTAAATTAAATTTTGTATATTTCAGAACTCATTTTTAACGATCACAATTCACATTTATGCTATTAATAGTAGCAAAGCCACATAAGTATTAAGAGGTTCATCCGAGTCTCTTCTGATAAAAAATTATACTATTTATATATGATAAAAGTATTTTCTATATATATTAATAGATGTCAAACCCTCTTCAATTAGTTCGTATATCTACTTCTTAAAAATTTGAACCTCCTTAAAAAAAATTCTGACTTCGCCACTAACTATTAATATTATGAAGTATCCCATTACTTTAGCTAAAGTACAAAGTTTAATAGCATATGGAATATTATTGATATATAAATTGAATGGGGCCTTTAAAAACTCAAAATATTAATAAACTTGTACTTTAGCACCATAATTATTACATTTACAACTAATAAAGTTAAAAGAATAGGTTGTTATTCTTAGATTTAATTGAATTAAAATCTCATAATAATTATATTAAGTGTCTCCTTTATTATATTCTCTCTTTTTAATTTTATAACTTATCAAGCTAATTACTTTCTTAAATTAGATATATGGAATGACTAATAAAAGTCAAAATCAACTAAAAAATGTTTACAAGTTTATTTTATGATTTTAAAATAAATAAATTATCTGTTTACAATCTTATGGGTTTTGAGATGAGGGTTTCAGAAAACAGCCCCCATCTTTATGAGTAGTGAAAAGGTCTGCGTACGTTATATTCTCCCCAGACTCCACTTATAAAATTTTACGGGGATGATGATATATTTGTTACAATCGATAAAAAACAATCCACGATATTTATAAACTTATAAAGTTTCAATGATGACATGCTAGTCCATCCACATATTCCAAATTTCATTATTTTATAAATAGTGACTCTTCTTATACATTTCTTCTTCAAGAAATTTTTTTTATTTCTTTTTCTCCATTTTCTCTTTTTAATCTTCTCCGTCGTACTACCACCACAACGCCACCATGGCTCTCTCCAAGATAGCGTCGGAAAGTGACATGTCACTTCACTCAACTTTCGCTTCTCGATACGTTCGAACTTCTCTTCCAAGGTATTATTAATTTATCGTTAAATAGCTTGTAGCTGATCTGGATTTTTTTGTTGATGATCCATCGTAAAATCGAAGTAATAATAATTTTTTATTGTTTAGCAACAGAAGCTATCCAGATTTACTCATCATCGAATGTGTTTGGTACGATGGAAAATATTTTCATAATTTTTTCGTAGTAAAATATTGGTATACAATCCATTTTTTTGTAATTATTTCAATTTTTAACTTCATATCACTATTTTGATTATTGCTTACATAGTTAGACATTGGTATCAATCTCTACTAGTTTTTTTTTATTTGTTGTTTGATATTTGTTCTTGATTTTCGTTTGATTCATATATATTCACACTACATAAATTCCAAAATTTCTCAAATTTCATCAAAACAGTATCTGATTTGTTAATAGTCTCAATACTATCATAGATCTTTCATAAATATTGTGTTTCCTCGGAAAAATTATAAGGTAATGACAAAGTCTGGGTACATTTTTTTCTTTCCAGACCATGCATGTGGGATTTCACTGAATATGTTATTATTTAAACCAAACACCGAAAAAAATAATTTTTTTAAAATAAATTATTATGACGTTCTGTCGCACCAACACAAATCTTTTTTCTTCATTTGTTAAAATTATAGTTTTTTTTCTCTTTTTTAGGTTTAAGATGCCTGAAAATTCAATACCAAAGGAAGCAGCGTATCAAATTATAAATGATGAACTTATGTTAGATGGAAATCCAAGGTTAAATTTGGCTTCTTTTGTGACAACATGGATGGAACCTGAATGTGACAAATTGATGATGGATTCTATTAACAAAAATTATGTCGACATGGATGAATATCCTGTCACCACTGAGCTTCAGGTATATATTTATTTATCCGTTTAAATTTTATACATATATTTGTACAAATTAAATCATTAGAAAAGTTGTGCAGGAGAGGGTAGGTTGTAAATGTATTGATATGAAAGAAAAAAATTCAGAATTTAAAATTTATGAGTATAGATTTGACTAATTTCTTTTTAACTATAAATATATTTCTCTTTCCTTAAAAGTCATATTTCCTAGTGGAAACTTTTGACAAATTCAACTGTATAAAGTTTTGAATAGTATAATGGTTTAAAAATTAGTGCCAAGTAAGAAAATAGGCACCATCTAAAATGATTGTGACAGAATAGAAACATAAAATTACTTAATTTTTAATTTTAAAAAGATCACATTTCGAGTTCACATTTTCGCAATAAGATTTTTTTTTTTAAAAAAAAGATTTTTCTTTTAATCTTAAATAAGCATCATTAAAAATTATGACAGGATGAATATATAAGATCCTCTATTTTTAATCGAAAATTTATATCTTAACAGAATAAGAATACACCAAATATTTAGATGAATCAAAATTCAAAAATATATATTGAGCGACAACAAAATAAGTTACGACCAATTAAAAAAAAGAGTGTGGGTAGATAAAGTGGTCCTTCAATGCATTAATGTTCCAACACATGCAAATAATGGCTTCATACTAGTGGTCTATCTACAACTCCGAGCAAAATTATGAATATACTCTTCGTTAAAAATTAAATTATATATATAAAATTAAAATTTTATTTTTATATATATATATAATAGGTGACAATTTTTTCAATAAAATCATGTATTGTGAAATTGTAGTGTTTTTATTTCCTTTTTTGATAACAAAAAGATATTTACTTTTTACATCATGTCGACCTACATATTTTTTTTTTTTGAATGCTTGTTGTGGTTTTTTTTCCTAAAAGAAAAAAGTGGCATATAATAATAATAATAAATAATAATAATAATAATAAATACTAAATCTTCTCAATTATTTTTCATTGGATCGCCACTCTCTTATGTCGCTTTGGAGTTTTGGGTCCCTACAATTTGCAAGTGGTCATCTAGAAAAGTCAATATCAAGAAAATAAATGCCCCATAAAACTCGATTTCGAGAAATTTTTAAATATAAAAGTAAAATATAAAAATAAAAACAAAAAAAAAAGTTTGAAAAAAATAACAATAAAGAAATGTGGACAGTAAAGCCTAAATGAAATATAAGAAATAGCTTTTTAGTCAGAAATCTAAGTTATATATATATATATATATATATAAATTATTGCCCTCAGAAATGGGTTCTATATATACCTTACAATCTTGTTTTTTTGTTATAATTGTCGTTTTACCATGTGTGTGGTCTTATCACAAACGTCACATGGACTTCAATCATGCAAATATCGTATTTTTTAAATATATTTAGAGATTAGGTAAAGGAGTAAAATTTTATTATACATGTCTCTTTCAATACTACAGAAAACATTATTATTAATCAGATAAACTAAAATTAATACTACTTCAGATTATAAACAAGATTATAAAAAATAGCAGTGGCTCAAATACATTTCATGCCGCCAATAGGTCAGGTTTATACGAGACTTTAAATATAGTTGTGTTTCAATACGAGTATCAGATATTAAATTTTTTAAAAAAACCTCCATCTTATATTATTTATGAGTAAAGTTGTAATAGAAAGTCAAAACGCTTGATCAAATATCACAATGACTAAAGGGGTGTTTGGAATTTTGCATTAGTTTTTTTTTAAGTGATTTAAGAGTTAAAAGACCAAAAGTAGATACTTATCTAGTTTGACTTTTCTTTGAAATATTTTTTAAATATAAAATAAAGTGCTTAGATATATCTTTAACAAATATCTAAAAATAAATTTTTCCAAACATCCTCCAATTATTATTATTTTATTATGATTATATGAAGTTCAAGGTCGCTTTAGAAATTGTATGTCATAATCAATGAATTGGACTTTTCAACAACCTAGATGAACTAGTCTAAACAAGTGTCCATAATAATAAATTATGAAACAAAATTGTATCAGCAACTAATACTATAATAGAATTAATTCGATCATTTGAAAAATTACAAAAAATCTTACTTTCTCAAATTCTTGGATAGATTACTTCACGCCGTTTATCGATTGGACACATTACTTTACGCGATGCATCAATTAAATATATCATTTCACACGATGCATCTAGACATTGAGGGATGTAACTAAATTGAGACGTGATGCATCAGAACGTTTCAGGATATCTCCAGATTCCACCAAATTTAAGGAGTGTTTGTAAATTGAAAAATAATAGGAATAGAATGTAATTAGCTCTTTATACTATGAATTTCCAAAAAATTCTACTATTTAAAATCATGAACTATTTTTATTATTTTGCAGAATCGATGTGTGAACATGATAGCACATTTATTTAATGCACCACTTGAAGATGGAGAAACTGCAGTTGGAGTTGGAACAGTTGGATCTTCAGAAGCCATTATGCTTGCTGGATTGGCCTTCAAGAGAAAATGGCAAAACAAAATGAAAGCCCAAGGAAAGCCCTATGACAAGCCCAACATTGTTACTGGTGCCAATGTCCAGGTATAGCCACTATCATGAAGTTTCAAATTTTACGCATGTGACACCACACACATTGTCATGGAGTTTAACCTCGATAAAACATTATTGTAGAGTTTCACTGGTGGAATTTCAAACTTCAGTAGTGAGGTTCTAAAGATTGAGTCAAAAAGTGATCAATAGGCGCTTTTCCACTTTTTTTCCTCATATTAACCCATAAAACACGTGTGATACAATCAAATCTCTCTATAATGACATTGTTTTTAGATATTTTTTGACTGTTATGGTGAAATACTATTATCGGGGGCTGATTAGTAATTTCAACAGGTGTGTTGGGAAAAATTTGCAAGGTATTTTGAAGTGGAGCTAAAGGAAGTGAAATTGAGTGATGGATACTATGTGATGGACCCTGAGAAAGCTGTGGAAATGGTGGATGAGAACACAATATGTGTAGCTGCTATTTTGGGTTCAACTCTTAATGGAGAATTTGAAGATGTGAAGAAATTGAATGACCTATTGATTGAGAAGAACAAACAAACAGGGTAAGTCTCGATAGTACTTTTATTATCAAGGTCAAATTTTTGGATTGTTAAGTTATAGCATGATTGATGACTGAATATAATACATAATAGTTTTGGTGCCTTTTCATTTGCATTATAAGTGGCTTGTCTAGCTTTCTAAAAGTCTAGAAGTAAGTTATTCACTCCATTTGAACTTTCATAGGCATCTGGCTTTCAGGTGTTGTAAGTCGTCTTCTAACTTTAGCGACATGAAGATATGGAACGACTCAAGTGTGTGAGGATATTAACTAATAATTTGTAAATTGAAAACAGGTGGGACACTCCAATTCATGTGGATGCAGCTAGTGGTGGATTTATTGCACCATTCCTTTACCCAGAGCTTGAATGGGACTTTAGATTGCCATTGGTGAAAAGTATTAATGTGAGTGGTCACAAATATGGTCTTGTTTATGCTGGGATTGGTTGGGTCATTTGGAGGAACAAGGAAGACTTGCCTGATGAACTTATTTTCCACATTAATTATCTTGGTGCTGATCAACCTACTTTCACTCTCAATTTCTCTAAAGGTAATTAATTAATTAAGTAATTCCCTTCTTGATAATTCTATAATTATGTTGTTAATCTATTTTAATACCTTGTATGAATGTATTCTTGACAAAAAAAATAAAAAACCCTAAAAAATCTCAAAACTACTTCCTCATTGCTCTATTCCATGCTTTAGGCCTATGTTCTCATGACTTTAAAAGACGTTACTAGTAGATAAGACTTGTTTACTTATATACCCAACATCTCTTCCGTATTTTGCCGATGTGAGACTTCTCATTTTAAGATAGTTGTTACATACACCCCCCCCCATTGACTTAGCCTCTTCGCTGAGGTTTGTCCCATCACATGAAATTCGCCTAGACTTAGTACTGAGGTTTGCCCCGTCTGGGATTTTGTTTGCCCCGTCTAGGATTTGCCTAAAACTCAGTTGAACTCTGACCCACATCGACAAGGCTGACACAAGAGTGGCTCTGATACCATCTGTAACGGCCCAACCCGCTAGTGATATTGTCCGCTTTTGGCCTAGGTCCTTACTACTTTAAAATACGTTACTAGTAGATAAAACCTGTTTACTTATATACTCAACATTTCTCCTGTGTTTTGCCGATGTGAGACTTCAATCTAAAGATGGGTTGTTACATTTCTCTAATATGCTTTTTCGACGGACTTTTTATCGAACCTTCATCGCAAAATTGACTGATTTCTAGTAATGTTATATTCATAAAAAAAATTGACAAGATTTTGTTCACTACTAGTCACAAAATATATAATGTCCAACAAGATGGAAGACTACAATTTCACCAATATTATTATTAGCCTTATGAATTTGATCATATTTTGCTACTTTGTCATGTAGGTTCT
>JAPFFP010000008.1:5429460-5456193 GCA_026153255.1 Solanum medicagineum | reverse complement strand
AAACTGGTTTTCGACGTATCAAACCATTCGTTATACCTCACTATCTTACTGTGCAAATAAATCAAAAATAGCAGAAACTACAAATATTGTACCTTAACATGTGAGTTTGTACTAATGTTTTGTGCATAGTTGCTGTCAAATGAACTATTTTCGACCATCCATGATTGAGACAAGCGGAGTCTGGAGAGGGTAGAGTATATGCTTATCTCGACGTTTCAAACATTATTTCTGAAAGACCTTTGGTTTGAGAAAAGCATAAACACAATGTTTATTAGCTTCTGTCAAATCTAACAGCATAAACTGTTAAATGTTTGGCAGATACTAAAACTGCTTGGTGAATATGAGACTATTTTATTATTTTCTCAACAAAAAGTAGCACTATGCCATTTTTCTTATTTTATTAGCTTTGTTCATTCAACAACACAAAGCAGCGAGCGAAATGGTAGCCGCCTAAAATGGGTTGTGGGGGAGCAATGCAAGTGTCATGCTGCTAGGTGAAGCAGCCTGAATGTTGCACTCTAGATGGCGAAAGTCCAAGAGCTGAAAGCATCACTTGCTTACGCTCTGACTCGAGTAGCATAGGGCACGTGAAATTTGGTGTAAATCAACAAGGACCACTTTGCAAGGCTAAATACTTCGAGATGATCGATATCAGAGTAGTATTGTGAGAGAGGTGAAAAGAACTTCATCGGAGAGTGAAATACAACATGAAATCGTAAGCTCTAGTGCATTAAGGATAAAGACATTTTTTAGTGAATCAAATGGTTAAATTTGTTTGCCATTTTGTGGCATGCATATGACAATTTATCCAGTGTGATTTCACAGTGAAGTCAAAGAATAATATGTATGTAACGTTACTTTCACCATAAAATAGACTGAGTCTATTTTTGATAGACTCGAGATTGAGAGTTTGTTCCGATAAATTCCAGGTTCAAAACATTTTATAGCAACATATCTCGTAATATTCTTGAAGAAAAATTAAAGCATGAACAAAAGGAGAGTTTCATCACACTTCTAGATGAAATCTATAATCATTCAACATGTATGAATATAATATATTGAGATGATTAAATTTCTTTTCATGTATTTTTATTAAACATTAAATTAATTAAACATTGAATTAATAGAAAAAATACAAGAAAAATAATTCAAACTCCACCAGTGACACTTCCATTAAATATCTCAATAGTGTCACCTTGACAAACATGATGCCATCTAAATGAACGATCATCATCCATCACATTTTGTCTATAAATAAAAAAATACCCTTCTTGTGGAAGCTCTAATTCCAATTTTTGCAATTCTTTTTTCAACTGTCCCACATTGTCGGATGGATTAACTTCTATCGGAATTTTCTTAGTGCCACATTTCGTTAAAACCATAATTCTTAATTTTTTCGGTCCGTTTCCGTTATTATTCATGGAAGGTCCTGAAGAAGTTGTTGCTGTTGGTGGTGGTGGTGGTGCGATGACTGTATTAGGCTTGATAATAACATCAATTTCTGAATTATCTGAAAGTCCATAATACTGAAGTGTCTGATGATCAATCAATTCAATTCCATTTGCATGCATGACTAATTTACTCATATGTACGCCTTCCATATCGTGAATTCTCTCTTTTACCCTCCAAACGCTATCCGTAACGTCCGCCTCTAATGTGACTCCCAATTTCGACGTTGGCATTTTGAGGAGGAGTTGGATTTTCCTCGGTAGAGATGATGATGATGGTTGTTCTGCCTTGACCATGTTACTTTTGTCTGGTTTGAATTCTACGACAAGCTGAATATGAGAACGATCGAGAATGTCAGAGTAATGAACATTTAAATGATCGTCTAGGACGTTACCTTTGAAAATTAAGGTTTGTTTTGCTATAGGAATACCTTGATCTCTTTGGATCTTGTCTTTGATCTCTAAAATAGTGTCAAAATAGCCAACTTCAATTGCAAATGACCTTCCTTTTGTTGGTTGAATGAATACATCCATTTACTCAAATCTTTTCTAACTCTGTGAGAATATAATGAATATGTTGTTGTTATAGTGTAAAATCTTCACTATAAATTTAGTCAAAAAAATAAAACTTTTGCACCATTTAAATTAATAGATAATAAGGTACCTAAAATATAGGTGAAAGAAGATTGAACAAATTTTATTTTGCTACTAAATATATGGATAGTTACAACAATATCCGATATTACATGAGAGTCATTTGTTTGTTTGTTTGTTTTCACTTTTTTTTTCTTCAAAATATAAAACAGTTTTGTAATATATTTTTTTTTAAAAAAATCGACAACATAATTGTGACTCAAATGGACGAGTTGCTAATTTTTGCCTATAGCCACTCAAAAATACCTTAATTATGCTATATAACTATAGTTTGGATAATTACATTTCGTAATTATCATTATAATAACTTTTGTATATATTTGTATAATTCGCTATACAATTCGCAATTTCTTTATAGCATTTGTATATTTCGCTATATAATTCGTGCACATCATTTGTATAGTTCGCTATGCAATTTGCAGTGTTTGTATATTTTGCTATATAATTTGATTCGTGCCTAGCGTTTGTATAAATTGCGTGACTTATACAAAACTCAAACTGTATTCACGCACATCGTTTGTATAAATACGCGAATTATACAACACTCAAACAACAATTACAACAAGATATTTGCCGCGAGTTGTAACTAATGCAAACTATAGTTATGTTAGCTAACTAACTAATATATGTTTGCTTATCCGCGCAATTTTCCCAATTAATTATACATGAATAAAAACTTTTGAATAAATGATACATATTTTTGTATACTTTGCTGTTATAATGAGCATACGTGACTTATTTGAATATGAAACGCGTGACTTTGACAGTTTTTCGTGGGTGTTAGCACACGATTTGTGGCGCTATCCTGGGATCTGGAACAATTTTCTCGAAAAATTACACTGACCCGTCCGTAACAAGCTCGGCAAGAGCCCCGACGTCGCAGGATGCCTGGTAGGATTTTGGGCAATGCAATAGGAAACAGACGATTTTGGCAATTTTTCGTTGTTGTTAGCCTACATTTTGTAGCGCTGCCCAGAGATCCCAGATAACTTTTTCAAAATATTATGCCGACTCTTCCGTAACGAGCCTGACAAGAACCCTAAGTGTCTTGGTGGCGCCGCAGGGCGCCTGATAGGATTTTATGAGCCATACAACAGGAAATAGATGATTTTGTTAGTTTTTTGTGGGTGTTAGCACATGGTTTGTGGCGTTGCCTTAGGATCCAGGAATACTTTCCTGAAAAATTACACCAACCATCTGTAATGAGCCCGGCAAGAGCTCCAGGTGGCCATATGGCGCCACAAGACGCCTGGTAGGATTTAACAGTTTTTTGTGGGTGTTAGCCTGTGGTTTGTGGAGCTGCCTGGGGATCTAGGACAAATTTCTCAAAAAATTACACCGACCCGTTCGTAACGAGCCCGACAAGAGCCTCAGGTGGCTCGGCGGCGCTACAGGACGCCTGGTAGGATTTAATGGGCCATGCAACAGGAAATAGGCGATTTCGATAATTTTTTGTGGGTGTTAGCCCACGGTTTGTGGCGCTGCCCGGGGATTTGGGATAACTTTCTCGAACAATTACACTAACTTATCCGTAACGAGACCAAAAAGACCCCTAGATGGCCCGACAGCGCCGTAGGATGCCAAGTAGGATGTTATGGTCCATGCAAGAAGAAACAAGTGATTTCAACAATTTTTCGTTGGTGTTAGCCCATGGTTTGTGGCGCTGCGCAGGGATTCGGGATAACTTTTTCAAAATATTACACTAACTCATTTGTAACTAGCCCGGCAAGAGCCCCAAGTGACCCGGCGGCAACGCAGGAAGCCTGGTAGGATTTTATGGGTCATGCAATAGGAAACAGACTATTTGGGCAATTTTTCGAGGGTGTTAGCTCATGATTTATGGTGCTTCCAAGTGATCCGGGACAACTTTCCCAAAATATTACATCGACCCGTCCGTAACGAGTCTGTCAAGAGCCCTAGGTGGTCTAGCGAAGCCACAAATCTTGTCCTAACACTCATAAAGAACTATCGAAATCGCCTGTTTCATGTATAATTAACGATTGTAAATTCTTCCATGACTTATTTGAACATATTAAATTATATTTATTCGAATTATAATATAATAACCTCATATTATCTCCCTCTTTGTTAACTTTTCCTCCATAATATTTAAAATAATTTTTTTATTTAGTCTTTTAACCTTAATTAAATAATGTTCTATTATTTTAAATTCTGAGTGAAAAATAGTAATTCAAAATTCATATCCCTGGTTAAATTGAAATTGAAATAACCGAATGGATATAGGAAACTTTTAATTCGAATTTAAATTCACGTTGTTTGGCATAAAAGAGTTGATTGTTTTTTTCTTAAAAAAAAAATTCTATTTCAAAATAATTTCAAACTTGAAATGAATTTTTCTAATCATGTTTTTCAATTATTGTATTTTATAGTATTTTTACATAATTTTTAGATATATATAAATTTCAGTTCAAGAAATTTACTAAAATTTAAAGATTTTGTCTTCAAATTCACCCGAAAATATAACATTTGACCCTCATACGTCTAAATGTCAGACACATAAATTGAAAACAAAAGAGAAGTTAGGTAATACACTTTGTCATCTTAACTCATCACTTAATTAATAATTGTAAATTATGATTTTATTTTCAATTGCATAAGAAAGAAAAATTATGTACTGTTTAACAGTAAATGTTTTGGATCTTTGAATAAAACTACTTAAACTTTTATATATATTAGCAAAAATATATTAAATTGCTTATAACAATATTAAAGATAATATATTGTAAACACATGGCCAAATAAAAAAACTAATCTCCACCAATGACACCTTACATGGTACCTATCACATATTTTTTGTTCATAAATTTTTTTTTTAAAAAATCCTTCTTGGAATCTCTAGTTCCACTTTTTTGCAATTTTTTCCTCAAATATTCCACATTGTTTAATGGATTAATTTGAATGGAAATTTTCTTAGTACCATACTTCAACAAAATGATAATAATTAATTTCTTCTAGTATGTTTTAGTTATTCACGGACGATTCCGAAAAACTGTTATTATTGGTGTGACGCAACAATAGTACTAGGCCCAATACTAACATCAATTTCCAACTTATCTGAAAATTCATAATCTTGAAAGCTATAATGATCGAGCAATTCAACTCCATTCACACGCAAGAGTAATTGATGCGCATGTACGCCTCCCATTTCGTGAATTCTCTTTTTCACCCTTAGAATTCTATCGATAACGTTCGCCTCCAGCGTGAAGATTGATTTGGTGGATATCCGCATTTTGAGGATGATTTTGATTTTCCTTGTCGAAGACGATGGATATTCCACCTTAACCACTTTATTTTTAATCGATTCGACATCTGTAACGAGTTTAATGTGAGAACGGTGAAGAATATCAGAATGATGAACATTTAGATCATCGTCTAAAACGTTACCTTTGAAGATAGGGTTTGTTTTGGTATAGGAATACCGTGATATTTTTGGACCTTTTATTTGACCTCTAAAATAGTGTCAAAATAGCTAACTTCAATTGCAAATGGCTTTCTTTTGTTGGGAAAAAGAACAAATCCATTGGACAAATATCGCGGATAAAAATATATGATTTATTAGATCAATTTAGTCGAAAACTGAATAATATAATTGTTTTAGTCTAAATTTAGTTAAAAAAAACTTACACAGTTTCAATTTATAGAAAAAAATCGGTGAAGAAAGATTAAATAAGATTAGATTTTACTATTAAATATCTGATCTTTTATGGGAAGTCATTTATTATATTTCACATTGTGTAAATGTGTTTTTCTTTTTTCTTTTTGGTATAAATATTAAGATATGTTTTTTAGTCTCCTATTTAATGGCTTTACTTTATTGATTAGAGAATTTTGATTCACCACTTAATAAAATATTCAACATTTTAAGAATATCATTAGTTCATAATTAATTAGCATATAAATGGGCATTTGGATCACTAAATTATAGTTAATTAATATAAATTTTTAGCTTAATTCATCACTTAATTAGCACAATGTTTTTAAATAGGATATTATCCATTGACTTGTGGTATTTATAGATAAATGATCAAAATTCCATTCTTTTAATATGGAAGTTCAATTATATGACATGATTAATTCTCTATATTTGCTTCATTTCTTATTTGGTACTTGATACGCGCATTGGAGCATAATTAATACAAATTCAAAAAAAATAGAGATCATTAAGGAGTAGTGTTCCCTATCAAAAATTTCTCGACTCTATTTTATTTCAATACTTAGTATTTTTCCTTTTGAGATAAGTAAAATTAAGAATTTTTAGACTAGACATTTTTTAGGATAATAATCAGAGGTCTCGAATTTACGAGGATTTCAATGTAGATACTTAACTGTGGATATCAAGTCTGAAATAAAAAAAAAATCAAGACAATAATGTATATATGTTGTCCCTTAATTAGCGATAAGTTATAATCTTGATCATCATGTGTTTCATGATTAAACATATTTAATTTTCAATTAATTATATTATATATTATTTTTCATCTCATTATTTAATTGACAACTCAAAAAAATGAATAAAAAATAGCATATATATTTCAATCCATCTTGTGGGGATCCATGTGAAGCATATATACTTACTAGTTTTGATCCCTAATATAACATCTTTTGACCTAAATTAGAGTTAATTAATCAAGAGATAAGTGGCCAAAGTTTTTATTTTATTTTTTAAAATATCTTTTTATTATAATCTTTTCCCATCTAGAGCTGGTAAATATTTGTTCTAAAATTCGATTAATTTACATTTAAGTCAAAAAAATCTCGAGTCAGAGGTAAGTTAATATATATCCCATGTAATTTTATCTTCACAGTTCAAATTTTAAACTTTTAATTAAAATAAAATAGTACTTATCACTTCATCATAAATTTCATTGATCCATATATATTTATACCTAAAGTATGATAATAAAAGCAAAGCATGTGAGTATACAAAAAGCAAGCACTACCAAAACTTAGTGGAAGAATGTATACCTAATTATTATTTAATCAAATATATTAATTAGCTTTACCTTACAATAACTTATCTTCATCAAAGCAAAACCTATAATTAACTTAGTATTATAAGTTTTGGATTAGTACCATCTATTTAAAAAATTTATAGAACAAAGAAAATACACTAATTAAGTTTAGTGGATGTGCTTTTCTAGGTGGTGGGCAACAAATGAGTTGAGTACAAAAATTAATAAAATTTTAATTTTTTTTGTAGCTTTTGATTTTAAGATATTTTTTTAAATTTATTTATTTAATTTCACGAGAAGCAAGCAGAAGAATAAGATATTTAATTTACCTCGAGCTGCGTGCCAAGTGGAGGGGGACAACGTGAAGATGTCGGTAATTTTTGGGATTAAGGCTAAACTCTTGTTGTTAATCTGTGATTAGTGGTGTTGGGTGTTATGGTGTCACGTGTAAGTCTTGTGATGGATTTGGGAGACAAATACATTTTGAAAAAAATAAATTTAAAAGTATTTTTTTATGTTAAAATGTTGGAAAATTAACCTAGGATGTGGGGATTAAGGATAGGTTAAATATTAAAAGTGCTAAATCATGGATATTGGTGAAAAAATACCAGTGGATCAGATCATGGTTATGCTAAACAATCAGAAAAAATGAATTTTTTTTTAGGAATTTTCATAAATAGCCTAAGTTTGAAATTTAATATGGTTGGCCTAACTTTGGGTATGTGACCTAGAGGGGAGGAGAGAGGTGAGCGAAATCGAGAGAAGGAAGAGAGAGTCGAATTGTGTATGTATATTTGTCAAATTATATATATATATATATCTGTTGAATAATTGTATATGTATAACTAATATACATATATATTTGTATATCTGACAAGCGAGATTTAGAGAGGAAACGGAGAGGCGAGAAAATTCATACGAGAAAATTCAAGATCGAATATTAATACGAGAAAATTCGATAGAATAAGAAGAAAATTTGACATAATTCTTCATTCGAGAAATGCACTAATTTATTGATGAATCAACTTTTTATATATTTATTTGTGATTGTAGTTGTTTAATAATAATATTCATATTTACACTTTATTATGAACAATTCTGAGCTTTTAACACTTTCATCCAATAAATAATTGTTCATTTATAAAAATAATTCTAATGTTTAAGAGTATTTTTCAGTATTTGATGCTTATCAATTAAGAAATGTTCTCATGTAGTATACTTTTACTATCCCATTTTATATTATACTCTTTTTACTATAGTCAATTTCAAAATTTTGAATTTTTAATTTTAATTATATATATATTTCATTTTATTCATAATAATGCTTCTATAATCTGTTCAAATACATTAAAGTAAAGATAACTATTCTCTCCGTCTATCTTTATTTATCTCCTATTGATTTAGTCAGTGGCAGAGCTACATTAGGATTAGGAGGTTCATCTGAACCCCTTTTGACGAAAAATTATACTATTTATGTATGGTAAAAGTAATTTTTTATGTATATATAATAGACGTCGAACCTCCTTCGCTTAGTTTTGGTGTCCGCCTTTTAAAATTTTGAAGCCTCTTAACAAAAATTCTGGCTCCGTCACTGGACTTAGCACAACGATTAAGAAATAGTAAATGATGGGAGTGCTTTTACCAAATCACCTTTTGAATATAGTAAATTCAGTGTCTTGGAAAATGTATTAGAGAAATAATCATCATTAATGATAAGAATAAATTAGGAACTAAGCGTAAAGTTATCTCTTGATTCCATAAATTAAAACAAATATTATTGAACATTCCAAAATAATATAATTGACAAATAAAAATGAACGGAGAAAGTATACATAATTGTATCAAGGGAAAGAATGAAATTACATATGTGTGTGTTATGGTAATTAGAGACATAGGGGACATGTAATTGTTACATCTCTTTTTGTGAAACATTTAAAAGTGGGCACAGATTGAGAGAGTAAAGTGGAAGACATATTTTTCTTTTCTTTTTACAGATTGAGAATCTTTTGTGGGACTAACAACATGAAATGACTATGAAATGACTTGTACCATAATAACTCTCATAAATTCTTTTGCTTCTTTCAAACATATAATAATCTCCCTATTTTATTTGTATTTGTAGATAATTTAAAAGAAATTTTACACTATCAGGTCAGATCAAGTCGGATAATTATGAGGCAATGAGGTACGAAAAATTGGTACGCTCTGGTAAACTTTGTTTATGTTGTCAATCTTCTTATCGATCTATCTTCTTTTTCTTGGTGACGAATATATTGATATTCGAGTTCCAATTGTGTTTACGTTCGTCTCCTAAATCTTCTTATGTGTTATAATCATTTGCATGTGTTGGTTAAGATTATTGCTCGAACATTCATTAATAATCGCTTCTTCATGTTCTAGAAATCGATTTATCCAACCCTCCAACCATCTATAAACAATGTACATATAAAATAGAATTAACAACGTAAAAAGTAACATATTATTTTTTTATATTGTCCTTGAAAACAGTCTCTGGCAGAAATGAAGGTAGGACTGCGTACAATACATCCTTGTGATCAGATTCTTTCCCAAGTGCATAGCGGAAACTTTAGTACACCGAATTTGCCTCTAAGTGTTAATCCTTTCTTCAAACATATCCAAAATGCTAACAAAAATACAATCACAGTTATGTCATGTTTCATATACTATAACCATATGCATGTTGTGTACTTTTCTTTAATATTATTCTTTATATTAAACTCCAACACCCACTATAACCATCTGTTTCTCTGACTCTCTAATGTCCCACCATTCTTTTTGGCTTTCCCATAATTTAAAGTAATCTAAACATTTATTTTTTTTAAAAAAAAAGATACCTACAACTCCACTCTTCAATTCCCCAAAGTACCTTTTTTTCATGTATACTTTGAAATGTCCCATTAGAAATTTGTCTTGATGAAGTCTTATCACTTTGCCTTAATTTACTACACCAACAAGTCAACAACTACTAGAGAAGCTGGTTAGTTTGCTTAATTTTTTGTGTTGTTAATCTAGCTAGTTTTTGTCTATGCTACTCGAATTCTTAAAAATGTCTGATGGATGCATGTCAGATTCTTCAAAAGTAGTGCATTTATGAAAGATCCGACACGGATGCAACTAAAGTTTTGTGGTTTAGATTTCAATATACTATTGCTTTTTGTTAATTACTTTATGTCATTCTTGAATTAAATGGTTTCCTCTTGTATGGAGGTCATTCTAGAAGAATTGAGTGTGTATTATTTGTTTGAAGTTATAGAACAAAGATCCAATATTAACAAGAGTTGTGTTTTGTTATAAATCTTTCCTCAATTAACTTATCATAGTTTTGTTACTTGTCTTGAATTAGTATTTTAAGTGATCATATTGGGAAAAATGAGTACTTTAAGTGGAGCGACGTGGACAGTGATGATTCATATAACTGACTCCGACTTACCTAGAATTTAGGTATAGTAGTAGTTGTTGTTGTATAGAATTAATAACTCATATAGAGTTAAGTTTCTGGATGGTTAAAAAAACTAGCACTCACTAAGCTAGTTGTTGAATATTTATTGGAGCCACGATTTGAAGTTATGGGTTCTGAATTTAATATTTGTACAATATTTAGTAGATTTCTTGATATCAAGTACGTAGTTTGGAGTTTGGACTAAAACTACTTTGTTCAGCCGAACTTGTACCTGAACTTCTAGCTCTACCTCTGATCTTCCGACTCTCAATGAGTAGATTAGCTAATTTATGGTCTTGTTAGTCCTTTGAAAAAGTGAACCCAAAATGGTAGATCTTGGTCAAGTTCTCACTTATAGTGTGGTGATTAACTTCTAAAAGTACATGAAACATGATAAAATTTGTTTATATTGATAAAAGAGGGGCAGCTTGTAGCCCAAAAGCTTCCTACGTTCATGCAGGGTTCGGGGAAAGGCTACACCACTACGGGTGTTAAGTAGGTGGCCTAACCCGACGCCAGCATTAGTGACTGATTCCACCTATAAGACCGTTGTTGATATTGGACTAAAGAAAATTAACAGAAATTGGGAAGTTTAAACTGTACTCGGAGGAAAATAAGAAGAAATTTGATTCTTGAATTTGTTTCATCAGCATGTTGTACACAATTTGTTTCAATTTAGAGTATTATGTTTACTTAACCAACCGTTTTCGTTGTTCTATGCAGGACAATGTTAGTATTTTGTTTCATTTGATCACTAGATAGTGTTTTTAAGTTGTTAATATTTAACCAAAGATGCAAACACCAAGATTCAATCTTGAAGTTGAGGCCTTGTTTGAAGATGATTCCGATATTACTAGCCAAGTCGCGTCCAACATATGCGTGGATGAAACGTTCACGGATCCTTCAAAGAACAGAGTTATAGATTTCACTCAGCTGAGTTCAGAACCTGTTTCACTTGACTTGTCTCTAAGCCAGGATTCGATAGGCGGTTTTTCAGTATCCAGCACAAGTGAAAGCAGCAACGAGCTTGCAACTACACAAACTTCGGTATCAGGACCAGGATTTCAACGAGTTTTTAGTTGCAATTTCTGCCAGAGGAAGTTCTACAGTTCACAGGCACTTGGTGGACACCAGAATGCACATAAAAGAGAACGAACACTCGCAAAACGTGCTATGAGAATGGGTGTTTTCTCTGAAAGGTATGCTAATTTGGCGTCTTTGCCTTTACACGGATCTACTATAAGGTCTTTAGGGATCAAAACACATGCTTCACTACACCAGATGTCTGCACCAACAATAAGGCCACTTGATTTTAAAACAAGCGCGAGATTTGAGTATGGTAATCGCCAGAGTCCACCTCTGTACATGGGAAATGATGATGCTGATCAGTTAGTACTATGGCCTGGCAGCTTCCGTCAAGTGACGAATCCTGGTACCTCTCATAATCATTTTGCTCTTGCTGGATGTTCAAATGTGACATTGACTCCATACCTGGAAAAAGACGAACCAATTACACCAGATCTCACCTTGAGGCTTTGAGATATCATTTTTAGCTTTCTTGTTTAATCTGTACAGTGAGATATATTTTCCTATGTGTGGATACTATGCACAATGCCTGCTCAGGCCCTATGCTGTTTGGACTCTTCAAATACATAGTCAGGTGCTTGTCAGATCCGATACTAGTGCTGCAACATTTTTGGAGAGTCTGAACTACATAGCTCAGGCCAGTGTGATTCGAACATTAAATGATTGTTTTTGTTGGGATTTAGCTTTCTTTTCAGTAAAGCCTCGCATTACTACGATTTGAATGTATTAGCTATGACTTTAACGGTTATCATACTTTGTATTTTCTTCTTATAAGATTGCATTACTGTTTTGACTATCGACGACTATTACTCTGTGTGTTTGTGTGTGTTGGTGTATAGGCAAGTTCGTGTTAATTATAGATGGTATACCTTCAAGTATGTGTGGGGTGTTCAATAATGTTGTCACACTCGTTTCATATCCTCGTCCTCCAAAAATGTCCTATTTTAAAAGTATTTAAAACGCACCTTGAACAACATAGATTATCAAAAGTGTAACTACAAGGTTAATTCTTGCACAAGCTAGTGGTAGGTCCTTTTGGTGTTCGATATTTTAGTACTAGTGATTTTGACAAACTTCACATGGTTTGGGAAGACATACTTAGGAGTTAGGACCACTTTAGAAATAGACTTTTCCATCGAAACGTGAAAATGTGACTAAATTGGTTCCAAATATTTTTAAAGGTACCGTGAAGAAGGAATATCCTAGAGTCCTCAAAATAATTCAATAAATTGAGCGAGAACTCATATGAGATGAAAATATTATTTATTCTCATTATGTATGAGTTCGAGGAAGAGTCAGATCAAATTTATCTAAATTCAATGCTGGTTACTCAATGTTGGTGTCATCAATTTGACTTGGAAAAAATTGACCAAGCTACTGATAATTCCAAATTGGACTACTTTTTGGGCTATTTCTTTTAACTCTATACTCATTTCCCAAATTGGGTCAATTGCATAGTTATAGTGATTCCACTGATTTTCTTGTTGACTAATTATATAAAATACCATAATTTGCAAACAAAATGATTTAATTTAATTTTTTGGCTTGTTACAAATTTTAGCTAGTATGTAATATATAATTACTGTATATATAATTTGTATCCACACTATATACTAATTTATTTTAACAAAACAACGGTAATAAAGTTGTCAATACAGTTTGACCCATTTTATTTGGATTAGTTCATACGAGCTTTGAAATTCGATGAGTCAGTTCGAGTTAATTCATTTTTTTGTGAGCCAAAAAATAGCTAGCCCAGCCCATCAATATGTATGTTGCGGGCCTTGCCGAATCAACACACATTTTTACAAGTATATTCTTTAACATAAAATTTTAAATTAAATTATAATTTAAAAATGTTAAAATAAATAGCAAAAGGACAATATTAAATGATATTAGTGTTACTATTACATATTATAAAAACATAATTTGTATCTAAAATTTCCATATTAACTTTGAGTTTGGACTCTTATTATTTTTAGTACTCTATTTATTTTTATTTTTAATGATTTTTTAACTCGACCGACAGGCCGGTTGCAAAAGTCTCACAAATCAGCAGTCTTATTTGGGTTTGGGTTAAAAACTCATTTTTAAATGAGCTCAAAAGATCTTAAGCTAAATCACGGATTAAATCAGGTCGGCCCAACGAGCGTAGCTCATATTGACGATTCTAAATGATACTAATAGTTCCCTTTTGAAAGTACTCAATATAGATACCACAAGTTTCATTTAACACCTTTTTTTTGTTAATATTTAACACTCTTTATGAGTAAAATTACGCGGAGATTGAAAAAAATTTATTGCCAAAAAGAAAATATTTCTCAACCCCCCACCCACTCCCCCACTTATCCCAAGTATCTGAGGGAGTGGGTAGAATCGAAAAAAAAAATTATCAAATTCCACACATATGTAGTCGTCTTCTTAATTTAAAAATGCATAGTGAAATTGTAACAAAAAAAATCACAGAGTTTGAATTTTCAATGGTTTTATGCCAATAAAAAAGATGCAACTATCTTATAATATAATGATGTCATTTAGGCTATCATAAAAAGACAGGCCAAATGGTCCAATTTGTAGAAACTAATTTAAGGAATCAAAGAGCATGACCTATTTGTCCAATTTAAATAAGACATATCGGCATGCATAATTAATTATTTAAATTGAACTCAGATAGATTACCACAACAATATATCAATAAAAAATTTCAGAAGTAGGATCTGAAGAAAGTAAAATATACGCAGACCTTATCACAACCTCATAAAGATAGAGAGGTTATTTTCAAAAACAATTATTACAACAACATATTCAATGTAATTTCACATGTATGATCTAAAGAGGATAAATTATACACATATCTTATATCCATCTCGTAGAATTGAAAGGTTATTTTCACGAAAGATGAAATATACGATGGACTTAATAAGTTAAGTGATTCAAATATATGTTATGTGAAATATCATGTACGATTTGAAGAGGATAAATTATACGCATATCTTATTTCCATCTCATAGAAGAGGGGGCAGCCCTCGGCCCGATCATCCAATTCGCTCCAACAGACAGGCATGGTTCTGTAGTCAAAGCAACTTCGTCACTTTCGTGTACCCATCGGACTAGGTCCTTTCGGGGGTTCCTTAGGGACCGATTCACTCTGCATAGATTGACTGAATGTAGAAAACCTTCCACTGGCAGGCGATTGTGTCTTTCACAGGATTTTTCGTTACTCATGTCAACATTCTCACTTTTGGTATCTTCAGGTCTAAGATTGGAAAGTTATTTTCGTGAAAGATAAAACATACAATGGACTTAATAAGTTACGTGATTCAAATATATAATATGTGAAATATATATATTTGGAAATTATCATTTTTTAAAGTTAAAAATTTAAAGAAAGTTTTAAATGTGTTGGCTATGTTAAGACAAAAGTAGCCGGCCCCAATAAAAAAATACCTTCTAGAAAAATTCCTCCCCCAATCGGTACATTTTTCTTTGTTGTTTTCTTTCCAATTGTTTTTTTTTTCCAAAAAAGGATTTAATAGATTACACACGAACTTATACATTAAATATTTTATTATCGAGGGTTACAGTGGGGATGAAAATCCTCTATTATTATCCAAATATTTTAAATTCCAGTACTAAGAAAAACAATTTGGATAAATAACACTTCTTCTTAAATGAGTTACACGTGATATGAATTTGAACCAATCTTGATTTTCAAAAATCAAATAATCGTATCATCGAAAACATAATCTTAGATAGAAAAGAGTGGAGGTCGCATATTAAAGTAGAAGATTAGACGGCTGATAGGTATAGGATGATGTATGACCTTGTAGGTTAGGTTAGTAAAGGTAGTTATGTCTTTATCTATTGTATTGTTATTATCCGTCATTCATTTTATTACTTTTGTTGTCTTTATGATTTATCCTTTGCTTTTCACTATATTTGTTTTGTTTTATATATAGTATTTTATGTTTTTGCGAATGATACTTTTGATATGAGGATCTTTCGAAAATAGTCTCCTTAATTATCTTTATAAAGTAGTGATAAGGTCTGGATATAGTTTATCGAGGAAAGAACTCATTTTTATATTTTGTATATGAGAAATATGGCATGGCATTTCAAATAATTTAGTTGTACTAACTAGGGGAGGCTATATTTGGAAGAATTTACTTGTCAAAAATTTAATATTGGAACGTAAACTCAATTATTTAATTTTCTTTTCTAATTTTAGCAACTTGTCATAATCATATGTATAAAAAAATTATAAAATATGGAATATCATAATTGAGATGGTTAGGAATTAAAATTATCAAGGAAATAAATATATATAGTACTAAGAAAATAGTCATGTTCGCACTTATTGTTGGCAATAAATGATGTACATTTATTTATGGCACGTCTACCTTAGTCAATTAAATAAATAGTGCAAGTAGTAAAATGATAATCTATCCTTATTTTTAATTTTTCAAAGTATTTTATCGATTACTATATTTATCTTCATTTTTGAAATAAGTAATGAATCGCAACTCTATTGTATAATAACTGTGGCATTGGATATTAGGGTTGCATATCGGTCAGTTCACTTTGATTTTGTAGTTTATGGGTAGTTCACTTTGATTTTGTAGATATGCTAAATTATTATAGAACCATTAAAATATTAATTTTATCAGTTATTGATCGTTATCAGAAAGTTACTTAGAAATAAGGTGAGAAATTAAATGAACCATACACATGAATAAGTTGACAAACTGCATTTTGCTCGAAAGCAAACACTATCACATTAATTGTAGAATAATTGAGAGTTTGAAATAATAAAAAGTAAAAATATGAACTATCAAGGACTTTATATATCAAAATATTACAAATATAATTATTTAATTTATTATCAGATTATCGATTGACCCTTAAGAAAAAACCTAAAACTGTTAAGAACCGATAACCCAATAATAAAAAAAATTAAAATTATTATCAAAATAGCTAAACCAATAACTCGTTATCAACAAATCAATAACTTTTTTTCAATTCGAATACTTGATTTTGGTTCGAATTTGAATAGTCCTATTGGATATGTATATTTCTCTTCAATTTGCAAAGTTTCTTCTAAATAAAATAAACATTTTAGTTGAAAAAGATATTCTTATAATTTAAAATTTCTTATACTAATTATAAATATATAAAACTTATATAAAATGAACCAAAAAATCTCCTACATGATTTTGTTAGTCGTCATTTTTTGTTTAAGTCAACTAAATTGTAACTTCTTATTTTATTATTTATTTTTAGAAATAAATTATAACTTATATTCAATGTATTGGATGTACTAATTGATGTCACCATCGTGCCATGTGATGACTATGATGCTCTTCCCTAATTTTCTGGTAAAAAGCAAATCTGTTTTATGTTTTTTATTTGAATATAAAATAAAAATTATTAGAATTTCTTATCAATATAAATTGGCTTTTTAATTCCATGATTGGCAGTTTTTCCTTTCCTTTTAACATCAATTCTTATTTGTAAAAAAAGTCAAAACCATCCATAGAATATTATAGGAAGCCTCCAAAAAGCCAACGGAGTGTACATATATTATATTATAAATATTTTTTTTTTCTAAAAAAAGAGTTTGATGAAATGCTTGGTTGTCCATTTCATCAATGGTCCCTTAAGTTTGGGATAGTCCCTATTATCTTAGATAGAAATGAGTGGAAGTCGTGTATTAGGCAGAAGATTAATAGGCTAGTAGGGATAGAATGATATCTAACCTTGTGTTATAATAGGTCAGTAGAATTAGTCACGTCTTTATATTTTGTATTATTGTCCATTTTATATTTATTACTTTGATATATAGTATCTTCTACTTTTGGGGTATGATATTTTTAAAACAAAGGTTTTTCGGGAACAGTCTATCTATCTCTATGAGGCGGTGATAAGATCTGCATATATTTATCCCTCCCCAAACTTCACTTGTATGAACTTTTTGATTTTTTTTCATAATTAGTACTGAGTACCTTGAAATTTTCTTGAGTTTCAAATAACCATAACCCGTCTAGACGTTTCGTCAAATGGACTAAAAGTGCTTAAAATTTGCAAACTTAAAGCACCATACATCCCCAACATAAAACAATAGAGACTAAAATAGACCTACCCTCAAAGTTCAAGGACCATTCTTGTTAAAAACTCTTATGACATCCATAGTATTTAACTAATGGAGAGAAAATATCTAATCTTCTAGCTCATTTCCAACAGATAATCAAAACATTGACCAAACATTAATGTTATCATATTTTTTCCTTCGTCTCGCACAGTTAAAATTTCGAGATTTCATCAGTTTTTTTAATCGAAATATATTTTTTAAATATTTTATGGTAATCTATAATAATTTTTACGGTCAAAATTTAGAAATCTAAATCTCAAAATTTTAACTATGCCATGTAAATTAGGATAGAAGTATACATCTTGTTGACTATTTCAGCTATATATATAAAAACTAACCTTTTATCTTCAAACATCTTATTGTCTTTCCATTCTTTGTATCAACTTCTAAGACATGACTACTAGGAATGTGTTGTGGTGGCGATTGATAGTAGTGATTATCGGTTCTGTATTGATGCAGAATCAAGTTTTTTCCGAGCCACAAACAAACTTGTTAGGCGAAGGATGCAGTCAATACAATGCAACAAACTTAGCTGATTTCTTCAGAAGGCTCAATGCTAGTTTTGTTGATCTAAGGAACCAATTATCTAATCAAGACAAGCGATTCGCCACGACACAACAGGCTGTTTATGCTATGATTGAATGCAGAAAGTATTTATCAAGAGCTGATTGTGTTTCCTGTTATGATGCTGCTGTTTCTCTCATCAGAACTTGCTCTGGCGCGAACGGTGCTCGTGTTACATATGATGGTTGCTTCCTCAGGTTAGTTTAGTTCGTGTGAAAAACAAGTCGGAGTTGGCTATATAAGTTTCTGTTGAATTGGTATTAGTTAGTACTTGAGTCTCAATTATGTTGCTTGGACGATGTCATGCTCTTGTCGGATCCTCCCAGAATGCACTACTTTTGGATCGTTGATATTTTTGAAGAGTCTGAATTAGTGTTGTTCTTCTTTGCTTTGAAATATTCATTTTGTGTTTTTCTGGAGATTTATGTTTTTGTTGTACTCGAATTTCGTTTGACCTTGTCAATCCTCAGGGGAATTACTTCTTCCATATACCAACATAGCGGGGAATAAATTCCTTAAGGACAATGAATACACGATTAAAGCTTTTATTTTTTGGTTCCCCAAAATTTTGGTCCAGCATTTTATTCAGAAATCTTTATCCACTTGTTCTTAGTAGTTTCACATCAGAGTTGTTAAGTCTAGCCTAATAGTTTCATTTCTTCGAAATATCATAAATCGTAATTCCAACAAAATCATCTTGTTTGATGTAAGATCATGTTTATCTGGTTGTGGTAATCTTCGATTTTCAAAGAATATCGTTAAACTCAACACTGTGAAAGGTGGAATGGTTTCTATACGTGTTAGCTTGTTATATGCAAACCTATGTTGCTCGGATACTTAAAAATTTATCGTCTACTGTTTGTTGGATCCTTCAAAATTTACATTTTTAGAGGGATCCACCTTCTAAACAGTCTCTTTTCAGTAAAAGAGAAGATTCATTATAGCTGATTATGTTAGATGTAAAGATAAAAATGAGCACATATCCTTCTAAGAACTTACACGAACTCGTTGCTCTATTGATGCTCCTTTTGAAAGGTACGAGAGCAACAACTTCTACCAAGACACTACACTACCTGGAAATGCTGAGATTTGTGGGAACCGAACAGCTTCTCAACCAAATGCTTTAAGCCCCGTGGCACTACAGCTCTTGAATGATCTTAGCACAGCAACTCCAAGAATTAGCGGTTTCTTTGCAGCCACAAAGAGGGAAGCATCCGGTGTTACTGTCTACGGAGTAGCACAATGTGCTGAAACCATAACAGAAAGTGGCTGCCAAGATTGCTTGACAGTGGCATACAAGAACATAGAAGGCTGTTTTCCTAAATATGCAGAAGGAAGGGCTGTCGATGCAGGGTGTTTTATGAGGTACTCGGATAGAGCTTTTTTTGCTGATAACACGACAATTGATATCACACCATTTCTTGGTGGAGGAGGTAGGAAATGAACCTCTTTTTTTCTCAACTTTTACTAGTATTAGCTCGTTTCAAGACGAGTTTATAATTGGTGGTGGTACTTTATGCAGGAAGTTCAAACAAGAAGAAAGCTGCCATTATTGGGGGTGTAGTTGGAGGTGTAGGACTTCTTTTGATTGTATTGGCTGCTTTCCTATGGTATCGACGATCAAGAAAGCCAAAAGCAACTGAAAGAGGTCAAGTTCGGATGATCCTTTCTATATCTTCTTTAACCTTAGAATGTGAGGGGGTGAAGTGGGGGAGATTGTTCTTTCTCGTCCTTCCTTTTAATTATGTTGTCTGATATAGTAGTTCATGTTCAGGTAATATACTGGGAGCAACTGAGCTGAGAGGCCCCGTGAGCTACAGCTTCAAGGACTTAAAAATTGCTACCAAAGATTTCAATGAAAGTAATAAACTTGGTGAAGGCGGTTTTGGTGACGTATACAAGGTATGTAACTCTAAAACAGTAGAAGATCCTTATTTTGGTCATATCGACTACCTGGGATTTTCGATGTACTTTTTATGAGACTCTAATGTTATTGAGCAGGGAACTTTGAAAAACGGAAATGTAGTTGCTGTTAAAAAACTAGCAATAATGTCAAGCAGAGCAAAGGCGGATTTTGAGACTGAAGTTCGACTTATCAGTAATGTCCATCATCGCAATCTCATCCGTCTCTTGGGATGTTCTAACAAAGGATCAGATCTACTACTTGTTTACGAGTACATGGCAAATGGAAGCCTCGATAGATACTTATATGGTCGGTCTTTTTGTCTATCCAGCTTACTATTTTCTCCAAGTCAAATGAAGAAAAAGCTAAACTCATCCTACCTCTCATGTTCTGCAGGTGACAAACGAGGGACGCTCAACTGGAAGCAACGATTCAATATTATCTTTGGCACAGCTCGTGGCCTTGCATACCTGCACGAACAATTCCACGTCTGCATCATCCATCGAGATATAAAATCCAGCAACATTCTGTTAGACGATGAATTTCAACCAAAAATTGCTGATTTTGGACTTGTAAGACTTTTACCTGAGGATCAAAGTCATGTTAGCACTAAGTTTGCTGGTACCTTGTAAGTCGAACTTCTCGAATTTCCTGATATTCTGTAAAATGAAAACAATTGTGAACAACTCAATGTGATATAATTGACACAGGGGATATACTGCACCAGAATATGCAATTCATGGACATCTAACGGAGAAAGTTGACGTCTATAGCTTTGGTGTTGTTGTTCTTGAAATAATTAGTGGACAGAGGAGCAACGATATGCAAATCGAGCCTGTCACTGAATATCTCCTTGAAAAGGTCTGTTCTCATTTTTTTATGTACCATCTTTCTTTGAGTAAATGATTAAAAAAGCACATCTAAACTAACACATTTTCGTGAGTTTCATACATCAACTATCCATATCTAAACTATCATCTTTTTGCGAGTTTCACACCTTAACTAACACTACCTTTGTATTAAAACACACCTCGATGCTTAGTTGGCCTACATGAGCCTGTTGTCAAATCGGAACAAATATTTGGTCAACTCAGCATTGTGGTGCGTTTTTAATACAAAGCGAGTGATAGTTTAGGTAGCTAAAGAGAACAACGGACAGTTTAGGTGCGTTTTTGACCATCAACTCTTTTTCTTCTCACATTTTTACTAAGCATTTTCTTCAAATAGGCGTGGAAGCTTCATGAAACTGGCACGCATGTAAAACTGGTGGACGAGACATTAGATGCCAATGAATACAATGAACAAGAAGTGAAGAAAGTCATAGAGATCGCGTTAATGTGCACACAGTCACCAGCAAATCTCAGGCCAAGCATGTCTGAAGTTGTTGTCATGCTATTAAGCGATCGTAGCACAGAATCAAGAACACCAAGCAGGCCTACTATCATTAGCATGGATCAGAGTAAACCACTGGACTCATCAGTGACTACAGGATCATCAGCTTCTGCTGCAACCAACACTTTTAGTGATTTCACCGGCCGCTAGTATGCTGTAACAAACAACAATTACGCTTCTGTCTCGAACAAGTTGAGGTCTAAAGAGATTATGTTGACACCATAATGGTTCTTATATACTCTTGTTTACATAAATAGTGAAAAGATGGAAGTACTAAAAAGAGTAGAACATTTATATAATTTTTTCAAAATTGATCTTTTTGGCACTACTTGCAAAATACCATTCCCTTCGTTTCAATTTGTTGGTCTTACTTTTCTTTTTTGTCAATTTCAAAACAATAAACTGAAACGTCATAAGCCATAATCTCCACTACAGCTAGTATCCTATCATTCATCTCGTACGATGTTCTCTCCGTTTTAGTCTATTCCGAAAAGAATGACACCTATCTATTTTGGAAATCTTTTAACTTTAAACTTTTCATTATACCCTTAGTGGTATACTCTAAAACCATAAGTTCTCAAGGATACTATTGATTAGTACAAAAAGGTCTATTTTCTTAATCTCCCCATTTAGACAAACATATCATATAACGCCATATATGATGTCTGTGTCTACTTGTTTAATTTTATACAAGTTTAAGTGTCTATTTGTGCACGTACAAACTTGAAAGACATAAATGCTTGAAGTCAAGTTAAAGGGTACATTTACGTATTACGTTTAAAAAAAAACCAAAATATATATCGCTTTTTTATTTGTATTGCTTGAAACAAATCAAAATTGGCAAATATCATTTTCCATATTATTGCTATGAGTTTGTGTTATATGGAATAGCAAGAGCATGTGTGTTTGTAAAATGTCATCCAACCAATTGGCAAACCATACCACTATGTCTGATAACTCTGCCCACCAAGACTTAGGCAGATAGGAAAGAAATCACTTAGTGTCATATCAAACTTGCGAAACGACTCATAACTCATAAAAAAAGGGGACATGTCCGGTGCACTAAAGCTCCCGCTATGCGCAAGGTCCGAGGAAGGGCTCGACCACAAGGGTCTATTGTACGCAGCCTTACCTCATGATTGTCATTAATGGTTTCAACAAGGTAATTTACTAACAGCGGAGTATAACTTACACCAGTTCCAAAGTACTTGTGATAGAGCATATTAGGGCCACTTCAATACCTAACCCGAGCCCCGCTCTATTGGCATCCCTATCAGTCATCCATGGCTTTCATCTTCTGTATGGCCCTTGAAAGTTAGCTGGTCTTTCAAAACAACATTTTAATATTTTGTGGATACAAGTGATTAATCCAACAACAAACAAAAGAGAAGCTTTTACATGATTTAACCTTAGTAGGGAAAGCATATTAGGGCCACTTCAATACAATAATTCAGTAGGCTTTCCATCAGATGTTCGATATCTGCATAGAGGACGACACTAATCCAGATTCACACCACGTAAAGTTGATGTTACATTAACCAGCCAGAAGGAGAAGACAGTCAATGGTCCACTTTGAGAAACTAAGAGACCAAAGAAAATAACCTCTTTGTCCAATTCGAATTTGCCCTATTTTTAGGAAATGATATTTTGAACTTATATATGTATATCCTTCTGATTCAACTTAGAAATATACTAAATTGACCTTCAAAATCAGAATAATATCGTTTGTTTCATATAATTTAGATTTGACAATACACTCTACCAAAGCGCTCACTTTTGACAAATATAAAGGACCAAAACTGCTAGGAGTATATTCGAAAGAGTATTTTCAACCAGCACCAAACACAATGGAGGAGCCAAGATTTTCACTTACGAGCTCAAAATATGAAAATAAACACATGAAGATGTCAAGAAGGATTTAACATCTAATATATATATATATATATATATATATATATATATATATATATAATATTCTAACCATGTATAAACAGTCTAATCGGAATACTTACAAAATAACAACTACGAGAATCACCAGTAACCATTGCAAGAGCATTTCCCTTGGTCAAAATGGTGGAACCGATTTGTATCTCTCACGATAATCCTTCTTCTTGTTATTTCGGACACATACTTCATCCAAGAGTGACAATCTGCACAAATACGAATATTTTTTGTCACTCTTATCGGAATACCAGAACCAGTTTGAATAAGACCAAATACTGTAGCAAGCCGTTCACTGTGCCCACATATCCATTCAGTTTTTGTTTCCTCGTTTACGTCATGAAGCACAACTCTAGTGTCAGGTTTGTACCCCATTTTCTCAATAGCTTCTGATAACTCATCCCAAACTTCCTTGTATTCATCCGAATTACGAAATTCAAAACCACCACCAGCCGTAAAAGTGTGTACTTTATTTCTAACCTGTATCCAGCTGCATCCCGCCTCCTTTTTTATTCCCTTATTCTCCATCATCTCTCTCACTTTTTTAACTCCCTCCCACATCCCTGCATTTGCATAAATGTTTGACAGTATCACGTAATTCCCACAATTGTTAGGTTCCATCTCAAATAACTGCTCTGCCACAAGTTCTGCAAGAGAGACATTTCCGTGAAGTCTGCATGAATTAAGCAGTGAGCCCCAAATGCTTCCACTAGGCTTCACAGGCATTTTCTCCACTACTTGCAGTGCCTCTTTAATTTTCCCAGCTCTGCCTAATATATCTACAAGACAAGCATAATGCTCGAAGGAAGGCTGAATTCCAAAATCTCCAGTCATGCTATGAAACATTTCCTCGCCTAAGTCCACAAGCCCTGCATGGCTACAGCCAGACAACAAGGCAATAAATGTCACACCATCCGGCCTAAATCCACCACTGACCATTTCATCAAACAACTTCATTGTTTCTTCCATTAATCCATTGATTGCACACCCATTGATAACGGTATTCCATGATGTTATGTCTCTGTACTTCATTCTCTCAAACACTCTTCTGCAGTACTCCATTGCTCCACATTTCGCATACACATCCAAAAGCGAGTTTAGTAAAACAACATCAGGAGTATTACTTGATTTAACAATTTGTGCATGTATCTCTCTCCCATAATAAAGGTACGTAACCTGAGAACAGATAGCTAAAATCGTCGTAAAAGTTACCCAACTATATCCCACACCCTCATTCTGCATCCTCCTAAAAGTCTCAAATGCCTCAAAAACCTGTCTTTTCTTAACAAACCCCGCGATCAACGAATTCCAACTTACAACATTTCTCTCAGGCATTTCCTCAAACACCTTCAACACATCCCGAAAACACCCACACTCAGTATACATTCCCAAAAGAGCATTGTACACAACTTGATCAGGCTCTTTATAAGCTTTAATAACCTGAGCATGAACACCTCTACCGGCCCTCAAATCCGATATCCCCGAACAAGCTTTCACAGCCATGGAAAACGCGAAATCCCCCGGTTCAATTGACCGGAACAACATCTGAGAATAAACCAGTAATGCTTCTCTGAAACACCCTTTCCTCGAATACCCAATTGCCATTGCAACCCAAACTGATTCAGGTCGATCTTCATTTCCAATGGCGTGCTCGAAAACACGACGAGCTTCATCTAGCTGATCACAAACAGAGAAAAGGGTAATTAACTTAGATAATATCAAAGGGTCATTGAGAAAACTTCTATTCGAATTCAAAAGGAGGTGAATATACAGCCTGTGGCCATGTTCTACTGATTTCTTCGAGATACAAGCATGGAGAAGAGACAAATAAGACTCAATGTCAGGTTGAGAAGATTTTTTGGACTCTAATAGATGAAGAGCTTCGTCGAGTTTCCCGGATTTGGTGAGAGATTTGAGAGATGAATTGAAGGGTTTTGTGGGTGTTTTGTTAAGCTTTTTGAAGCTTGAATCGGCTTTAATGGTGGCAGTGACAGTTAAGTTAGTTGGTAGAAAAATGGCGGGAATCGCCATTTTTTTTTTAATGTTGATGAAACACTAAAAAGAAAAGTAAAGGGAACTTTTTTATATGGTATAATTGATTAAAGGCCATATAAGTTTAATCTCAAATTTAATTTTAGATATTTTATTTTATTTTGCATATCAAACGATCCTTATTATACGAAGGAAATACAAGATATGCATATCGTGAAGAAATTGTTCGTTCTTCTCGTCTTCTTTCTTTTTCAAGTGTAAAAGCTTCTTATCCTTATTTTTATTCATATTCTTGATTACTTGTTATTTTCATATTTTCCATCATTATTTAAACATCAATAATTATAATTTCTCGAGTATTTGTATCGACAAGTTGAGTTTTGATATAATAAGAATGAATGTATACTTTCGTCCAAAAGCGAGGGGAGTCAATTTGTTGTAGATCACTTGTAGTCCACAAGGAAGTTGCACATAAAAGATCAATAATCGTGTTTCAACTTTTATGACATGATTGGTTGACAAAATCTGTTGAACAAATAAAATAAAAAATAAAAATAAAAGGTATTTGGATGCACAAAGTTCATGTTAAGTTACATGAATCTATTGTATGTAGTTTTATTTTGTATTTATATAAGAGATTATTTTACAACTCAAACCAATGATCTCATAATCATATAAATATAATTTTATCAATTACGTCAAGACTCTTCAAAACGTATATAGGAGACAAATCAAGGGTGATCAATTCCTACACTAATTAAAGACAATTAGGCAACTTTACTATATATGCAAATGGCTCATTCAACTCTGGAAAAAATAATAAAAATAATAATAATCACACCTCAATTCTAAATTAAAAGGTGTTTATTGTCAAATAAGTATCATATTCGATTATGACTTCGATTCAAATATTTAGATTCGGTAAACTTTATTATAGATAGAATATTTGTGTTATCCAACACAAATTAAATGTAAATGTACTTTCTTCCATGTCAACTTCATAATATGCAAAAGTTGTGCAAAATTTCACCTAGTAAATATAAATTGAAGACTTTTCTATATAACAACAACATACCCAGTATAATCCCACAAGTGGGGTCTGGGGAGGGTAAAATGTACGCAGACCTTACCGCTACCACAAAAGTAGAGAGGCTGTTTCCAGGGGACCCTCG
>JAPFFP010000008.1:5381253-5393705 GCA_026153255.1 Solanum medicagineum | reverse complement strand
ATTTAATCTTGATCACTTCAAATATAATAATTCGAAATCAGCTATTAAACGACGTCACTTAATATCTCACACCTACATTTTTGTTTTTATAAGTTAGCGATAAACTTTGCCATATAGTTATAATTATTAATTCATGTTATTTTAATGTTAAAAGAAATAAAGAGAAGCTTAGTATAATTAGTCTATTCTAATTTCCAAATGTGACATAATGGAATAAACCAAAGGTAAGTGAATATATATCTTAATACTCCCAAAATTAAAAAATAAAATTCCACACAACATTATTTGATGTATTGTAATTGACTTTAAGGAAAAGCAAAAAGGGGTTTTTCTTGTAACTTTATTTGATTTCAAGTCCCTTTCACTTTTTTGTTTCTTTTTTTATTTGTTGATGATCACAAGTTTTTTGTTTATCAATGTATGTTTCATAATAATTCAGAATTGTCCTTTTTGAGGCATTTTGACATTTTTCAATTTTGAGATTTCACCATCATTTCATAGGAATATCCATGGTGTACACTTGAGGAAATGGTACAATTTCCATTAATGTGGCCCTAAGGTGGGGAATTAGTACCTTCTTCACCAACAAATTTTTTTGGTGAGCGGAAAGATGATAAAATTTTCATTTTTTAGTCGGTCGATAAAGTTTTAATTTTTTACTTGTTCGTAATAGTTTATTGTTATTGCGGTATATCTTTGATCACTGCACAAGGTAGGATAAGGTCTTTTAAGTTATTGCTGGTATATATTTTGCGTATAAAAGGAATAATTGCATTTTGGTCCCTCAATTACCACTAAATTTTAATTTTGACCCTTATAATGTTTGACTAAGAACATTGAATCGTTAATTAACTAAAATCTTAATTTTTGGCCCTTTTCATATGAAAAACTATATTATCCTCAAATATGGAATAACAACGTAAATTTAACATAACACAACAACAATTAGAAGGTTTAGCACTTAAAATTCATTAAAGTTTGTAAAGATTCATGATAAGAGAAATCAAAAGCGCATATCTAAAATAATTATAGATTAAATGTGCCCTAACAAGAAATTACAAGGATCAAAATTAAAGCTTATTGATAGTTGAGGGACCAGTAGTCGCAAACTTCGCTAGGGTGCTACTAATTCAAATTTGCTCCATAAAAAGTTCACCATGAAAATTTGCGATGTTTCCGATTAAAAATGATTTCATTTTTAAGAACGTAAATTCAGAATAAAATTAAGAATAGAAGAACTACTATTTCACCACACCATTTATTGAACATTTAAGTGTATTTCATAATTAATCGGAATATACATTTGATGCGAGTAAATATTTATCATAATTGAAACTATTTGGAATAATTGGGTATTTTTCTTATTTAAGTTTATATGTAAAATTAATAAAGAAAAATAAAATGTAAATAAGTTAGGGCAGAAGATTAGGTTTTTCTTAAATATTTTAAATAAATTAAATGTTACCTAACATATGTCTTCACTAAAAAGGAAATAGTTATAAGATGTTAGAAAGGCATTAACAACAACAAACTTTTATAATATGTTTCAAATTGTGATTGTTGAGTATTTCATTTAATAAGTATAATGGAAATCTTTTAGATATTTTTGGTAATATCAAAATATGCGTACGATTTAAAAAATATTTGCATAAAAAATTTATCAATTTATTTATAACAATAGCTAAATGTCATTTTCATATCGAATTCTTTTTCTATTTTTTTTCTTATTCCAAACATAAAGCAAAAGAATTTCAGGTTCTTTAAACTTTTCCAATTACATGTTACCAAAGAAATGTCTTATCATCTTTCTCCTTTCGAAGTTTAACCCCTTTTCAAGCTATAACATAATATAGTGCTTACAAAGGGAGGGAGAAAAGATTGAAATATTTTTTTTTATTTTTTCGTTCAGTATTTGATAGTTATATTGTCACATCTTTGTGCAGTGTAAGGTCCATTTTATGGGGCAAATGACCTCTACGAGCTTTTTTCAATTTTTTTTAATTTTCAGCTCGAATATATATATGAAATCTCTGATTTAGGATGAACGAATCTTATCCATCATATCCCACTACAATCCTCGATGACAAATTGAAATATATATAACAAATTTCAACATTGTCCGATCTTCTTTATTTGTTATAGTGGGTAATCTATTTTATTTTCAAGATATAAATTTAATAATTTAAAAATATTTATCTGTAAATATTTTTTGATGATGATAGTATAGGAAATTCTTCATGTTGATGATATATATAAAATTTAAACTCTTACCATATTGTAAAAAGTTTAGTTTCTCGTAGAGGAGAGTTACCTTTGGGTGGATATAATCTTTCAGAAACAACTTCTCTATCTCTATAAGATAGTAGTAAGATCCGCGTACGCTTTACCCTTTCCACATGCCACTTATAAAATTTCACTAGATAAATTATTATTGTTTGTTGTTCTCGTAGAGGAGTTTTAACAAGTGATTTGGTCACCAAAGAATAAAGCTCTAAAAGGCAAGTAGTTACATATGAATGTAGCTCTAACGAAAAAAGAATATAGTGATATATTTCCCTATACCACTTATATAAGTTAGATAGACTCTTAAAATCACCATTTATATTATATGACATATGTGCATGTGTTTTTTTTGGGTTATTGAGCTTCTTCTTCTATTCATTCTCATTTTTAATTGTCACCATTACATATATTAATTACCCCATTGACAAAAAATAAGGGGTAATTTCATTAAAATTCAAAAAGTCAAGAAGCTTATTACTCATATTAATTGAATTTGCGAGGTAATGCACACATATTAAAAAAAATATTTAAAGATAAACTTTACACCATATTTTTCACTATTGCCTTTTGTAAAATCATATATAAATATATATAATTATTTCCTAGAAAATATAAAAGTTCAATAAATGAAAGGGCAAATATGGAAAAAGTTTCAAATATTCATCTTGAACTTTGAAAATTTCAACTATTTTGAACCTTGAAAAAAGCCTCAAAAATTCAATTAATTTGAGATAGAAAGAATATCAAATTTATATTATAAATTCAAATTTGGTGTATTCATCGATATATATATATGAATGTAGATTTTGCAATAGCACCAATAAAAAATAAAATACAACTATCCAACCTAATGCAATTAATAATGTTACAAGCATTCTTTTGTGTAATTTATGACTAATAAAAGTGACTTTTTAACTAATATGCTAACATATCCCAATTTGGGACTAAAAGTATGTAAAGGCACCCAGAAGGCTGACCTAGTAAATGAAATACGCTGAGAATTATGAGATTTGAGTGATTTTTTCCATATATTTTAATTTTATTAAAAAAAGTTATCTGATATTTATATGTTATTGCTGAGAGCATGATGAATCGTAAACATGTACCTCATAGACAAAAATAAAGGGTTAATTTCATTAAAATTTAAAATAAAAAAGTTCACTAGCCATAGATCGAAGTCCAAAATTGAAGGGTCAAAGGATGATAAGTGAAATATATACCTTTTATCATAAATTTATATTTTGTATATTATATCAAATATTATTTTATATACATATGTATTCAAGTATCAATCAAGTTTTTTTAGAGTCATTTTTTAGTAGCTATTTAATATCAATCAATAACTACCATTGGATGAACGCAGATTTTTTAATAACAATAATAAAAAATAAAATTACAAATAAGAGTTATTGCAATCTAACCTAACACAATTAATAATATTACAAGCATTCTTTTGTGTAATTAATGACTAATAGAAGTAACTCTTTTACCTATCTGCTAATAAATCCCAATTTGGGACCCAAAGTATATAAAAAGTCAATCGAGGGGGTGAGATATCAGATTTATATACTAAATATCAGATAATTTTTATATATTTTATCTTTGGTGAGTATAGTTATTATCTTATACTTTATAATTATTATTGATGGATGCGAGATGAACATGTATCCCGTGAAATAATGAAAATACACGTAAGCTGACAAAAAATTATGATTATTAAAATAACAACAAAAATAACAATAACATACTCAGTAAAATCCCATAAGTATGGTTTGGCGAGGGTAAAATGTATGTAGACCTTATCACCACCTCATACAGGTAGAGAGGCTATTTTTGAAAAACCCTCATCTCAAAAATATAAGAAAATACTAGATATGAAACCAAACGACTAAAATAGAAAGTAAATAATAATTTGTAAATACAATAAAAGTAACAAAATGAATGATGGACAATAACAGCATAATATATAAAGACACGACTATCTCTACTAATCTACTATATCACAAGGCAAACATCATCGTACTTCTACTAGCCGTCTAACCTTCTATTCTAGTACGGGACGTCCACTCTTTTCTATCTAAAAAAAACTATAGTAAATTCTAACAATCTTAGGTAATAAGTTGTAATCTGCCAATACCTCAAACTTCACCTAATCCTGCCAAAAGCACATGTCAATTATGAACTCAATAATTAGATTAATTACATGTTTATTGATGTTCTAAGACATATGAAAAATACACAATTAACGGAAAAGAAATAAAAAACCTTTACATCTTATGGACCCCAAAGTTGAATAAATTGCACAGAAAAATCCAGCTTCATTATAGTATGATCTTAGTCATTAAATAGTTTTTTTTTTCTTTTTTGGTTATAAAGATCCTACCATTCCCTGCTCTTGTCTGGAGAAAATAATATAAAGTCATGGGCATAAAAGAATTATTAGAAAAAAATTATGATTGAGTTATCTACATAAATATTCTCTTTTTCTTAATGTATTTATAACATTGATATTAGAGCAAGACAACACCCTTTAGATCACGACTCAAAGTAATAGTGGTCAGGACTAGGGGTCGAACTAGATTTTATATCCAGGGAGGTGTCAAAATATAACGTAGTAAGCACCAAAAAAAAAAAGAAGACAAAAGATGCTTAAGTGGTCATAAAATTAGGGGGGGAAAACCCCGAAAGCCAAAGAACCTCCGCCAAGTTCAAACTCCAGACGTTCAAATCGCTGATAAAGGAGAGATTCTGCAACTTTAAGAAGTTAAGCTGATTCTTTACTTTGTATCAAGAGGTGTCAAATTTAATATACATATATATAAATATAAAATCAAAATTTGACTCACCTATATGATATAATTATTCGACGAAAGGATAACGCTTGATACCCCTCAACAAAGGATAGCTCTGCCCCTGGTTCGGATCCAAGAGAGGTGTCAGCCATTTACTAAACCGTCATTTCAAAAATGAAATAATTTAAATAGAAAGTACTTTAATTTTCACCTTGTAAATCTGTTTTTATGTGATATAAATTTAATTGATCAAATCTCAAAGCAAACATCAAACGTCGAGTGAGAAATTTTAAAAAAATACAACCTGTTAATGAAAAGAATGTACCAACCATATCTTTAACCCGAATTGAATATCTACATTAGCAAAAAAAATAATTAAAATATTAGTTTCTTCAATTCCATTTCTTCTTGCCCCATGAAAAATATGGTTCATAGGAGATAATTATTATTCTTTATTAGTCTTGCTTTTTTCTTCATTTCCAAAAAAGTTTAAATTTAAATGAGGGACCCATTAATTATCAAATGGTTGTAATTGATAGGGAATGAGCATATTTTTTCTAATATATATATATTATGGTATATAGAATTATAATGAAATACTAAAATTTAAAAACTTTAATAAAGTATCAAATGTATTCCATATATCCTCTATGTTACATTCTTTTCAAACTATGACCCATTAAAATTGCATCTACGTGGCTAAATCTTCACTCTCTGTATTAACAAGTTATTTTCTTTCTTTTTTCTTTTTCATTTTTGGCTAAAAAAAGGGAGGAGAAAATTGTCCCAAAAATAGAAGGATAAAGCAATTATTATTGTGGTTGTTGGTATTGTTGTTTGGGATTTGAGTTGTTGTTATAAATGATATTATTCTGCATGAATGATAATATTCGTATGAATTTTGTTTGAGTCGCAAACATGAATAATAAATATTTCATCTACTTTAATTTACAAAGTCGATAAAAAGTTTAGTTGACTAGTTTATCTAGCTAATATATTGTTTTTCGTTTAAGAAAAAAGAGAAGGGTAAAAAAAAAAGGTACTACTACTTTTATATATTTTACATACGTAAATTTAGAATGAATTCTTTAAATTTTTAAATGAAAAATAATATATTTATTAAATTCATAGAACTCGTCTTAGATCTGTCTCATTAATTTATGCAGCTATACAAACCCAATACTTTTAAAACTTTATGGTAATTTGTCTTCAACATTATCGATAGAGTAATTTTTTCCCAAATTTGTCTATTTTTTTTAAAAAATATTGGAAACCTAAAATGTAAATAAAACAATATAATGCATAGAGAGAGCAAAATGACCATATCTGTATAGCATTTAATGCTCCAGCCAAACACCACCTATGGACTTGTGTCATTTAGTGTGGGCATTGGAGAGGGTGTCAAAATTAAAATTTTTATAAAATAAATAAATAAATAAAAATTTTATAAAATAAAAAAAATAATTTTTTATAAAAGATGACACAAATATGTTTGCAACTTCTAGACCTAGTTTTGTTGATCTCTAGTAAAAGCATTAAAAGTGCTAGAGAAGTTACTTCCCAATATGTTTTCATAATCAATGAATAAATTAATAAGAAGAATTCTAAAAGAAATTGATTTAAATCCCTTTGATTTAGCCTTGGTTTTTGAAAATCTCAACATTTGATGGTGGATTGGTTGAGCGAAAAATCAAAATTTAAAGTTTATTGCTTTCAAATTTATAACAATATTAAGAATTGCCCTAAATATTTATAAACGTTGAATGTACTTTTTAATACAAATTTAGATCGTTTAAGCAAAATTTACCTAAACTTGTTGGTTATGCTTTAGCTCTGTCGCAAAGGTTTTGTCCATTACGTATGAAGAATTTTCACCTGAAAAATCATTATCTTCTATATATATACAATAAAAAGTATTAATTTTACATATACAGTAGGAATCGGCCCCCTTCGCCCCTCTAGCTACACCACGATCTCGACTAAAGTCTAGAAAATGAAAAAGAAAAATTCTATAGAGAGCACTTCGCCCTTTATTGGGCCTCCCTAAGCGAGTGTGAATTCAGTCAGTTAGACCAACAAACTATATATTAAAAAAAACTAAAATTACTTATAAACTTCGTGATTGCTCATCTATCACTAATTTACTCATAGCTAACATAAATCTATCGCCTACAATCTTTTGCTATTTAACTATAAAATTTGTCTGCCACTAAATTCTATAATCTTTTTTAGTAATTAAAAAAAGAATATAAGAGTGGGGATGGTTAGGGTTTTGGGGGGTGGGGTGGGGTGGAGGGATTGATGGATATTATTCATATTTTAGATGGTCCATATGTGTGTATCATGTGAAGGAAGTGATAATAAAATGGGAAGATGCCAGACAAAGTTGTTGAAAGATTAGAAGGGAATATTTGGGAGTATGAAAGGGGAATTAGAAGGTAATGTGTGTGTTTTTATTTAGGTTCATCCCCATTTATGCCTACTACCAAACAAACACCCCTTTTTCCCTCTCTTTAAGTCAATGCCTATTTTGTACTTTTATGTTCATTACATATGTATTCGTGTACATACAACTACTTCATTATATACTATATGTATATCACAACATACTCAAGAATAAATTTATAAATTAGATTTGAAACAGAATACATCGTGTACATAGATCTTATTCTCAGTTATCTCATCAGTAGTAGGAATATGTTTGATAGACCTCAACTCAAAAAGAAACTTCGTATATATCTTTTTGCACCGTCGATATATGTTTTTGCACACTTTAATCATATTGTGCATCGTCAATGTAAAAAAAAAAAGGTCAAATCCATAAAACATACAAGTAAAGAGTATATGACCTCAACCCTCTAATCCTACTTTGTTTCAGATCGAGACGGTTTTGATAGAGATAGAGTTACAAGAATTTAGACTTTTTATGATATTTAAATTTTAGAATAGTTATATCAAATGTTATTAAATGGGTTTTTGTATTTAATTTTTGTTTATATTTTTAATTAAATTTTTAGTACAAATACAAATTTCACCTAACACTATTGAGTTTGACCAAATTCATACATAATTTTGATTAATTTATAATAAATATTGAGTTTACGATCAAATATTCGTATCAACTAAATATTATCGTAAATCCACCTCTATTTCAAGAATTCAGTGTTGGGGTTGGGATGTGGTAAAAAAATCTACAAATAAATAAATAAATGATCTGAGTAGAAACCTCCAAATTACATTATCTTGAATTACATTTGTCTTTACATGTTATTATAAAAATAGTATTATAATTAAATTACTGATCAGAAAATCAAATAAAAAAATAAAAAATACTATGAAAGAGAAAATGAAAACAGAAAAGACAAGAAGGAGAAGCGTAGAGAGTGGGGGGAAAAGAATCACCAGGGGATTTTAAACCAGTTATCTGCTGGGAAAGAAAATCAATCAAAAAAGTTATTATTTATCTTTTTTTGAATTTAAAAAAAAATTACTTGTCTAAATATTTATTAATCTATAACATTAAATATCTTTTCCTGAGTTTTTGAAAAAATTACTTTGTCATGTGATCGAATATTATCGGTAAAAGACTGTGTGTAATAGATTGAGCTGATTTTTTTGTTTTACTTTTCGTTATAATCTACTTAAAAAATTAATATCTCCTTTTACTTTTTAACATCCATGACATACTTAAGACAATAAATTAACGATGTTTTGATATGTTGCATATATGTTTAATTTAAGATCACACGAGCATTCGAAAATCTCACTTATTCACTTATACTAAATAACAAGAACAACATACCACTAGTTCATAGAGATAGAGAGATTGTTTACGAAAGATCTTCAACTCAGATATCTCAGCCCAAAAACAAAAAAATACTAGATATAGAATAACGATTAGAATAAAAAGCAATTGATAATTATAAATACACTAAAAGTAGCAAAGTAAATGACAAAACAATAACAATACAATATATAAAGATGCGATTAATCCTACTAATAACCTACCACATTAAACCAAGATGATTATATTAAAATGGAAGGAGTAAATCTATAGAATGTCAATAATATATATTATTTACTCTTTTGTTATTATATTTAGCACCTTCTTTCTTTAAATTTATATAATTTTGTTTTTTCTTTTGACTATAGAAAGAGAGAGAAAATAAAGAAAATAGCCTCTCCTTATTCTAGTGTCATTTTCCAAGATATACTCCCTAGGAATTTTAACACTATAGTCCCAAATTCCCCCTTCTTCTTCTCTTCTTCTTTTTCTTTTTCCAAATTGCCTTTTCTTGAATTCCTTTCTTTTATATCCTCTCATTTTCTTTTTTATAATATTCCCAAACTTTTATTTTCCTTCACATCACTTCACTTCTTCTTCATCATCCTAACATATATCCACTATTAAAAGAACTTCTTTTTCCTTCTCAAAATCAAACTTGAAGTTTGCCCATCTTTTTCTTTCTTTCTTTTTTTCTTCCCTTTTTCTACATCTCTTGTTTGTGTTTTTGTGCAACTTTTTGCTCTATTCTCTAGGCATATTGTTATCATAAATTTGGGGTTTTGGTGCTAAAGTTAAAGCTCCCCTAAAGCAGCAACAACAAGAAGAAGGAGAACAAAAAGTTACTATTTTTGAAAAATTAAAGAAAACATTCTTGAAATCTTGTTGTTATCTTGTTATTGTTTTCCTTTTTTAAAAAATCCATAAAAGATGCCCTTAGAAGGGGTTTTCATTGAAACCCCATCTTCTTCTGCAAAGCCAATTCCTGATCTTTCTCTCAACATTAGCCCTCCAAATAGTCTAGACCTCTCCGGTCGTCGATGCGTCACTGAAGTTGGTGAAAATCATGAGAGATTATCATCAGAGTTCAGTAAGACGGGAAATTGTCTTACTGAACTCTCGTTAGCTCATCCCACTAACACTATCACCACTACCACCACAACCGTCACCAACGCCGTCATCAATGATGACATGACAACAAGAAGGGGTTTTTTAGACCACCTACCAAGAAACCCTTATTACAACAACCATCACCACCACTATCACCACCAACACCAGAGTCAAAATTATAGCCATATGTTGCAACCAATGAACCAATTAAATCATGGGGTTTCTTCTTTAGATGTATCGGACGGTTTACGCCCTATCAAAGGCATCCCCGTGTACAATCACAACCGTTCATTTCCTTTCTTGGCAACTAATTTAGACAAGGAGAAAGATCCAAAGATGTGCTTTTATCCATCATCATCTCCTCCTTCTTCTTCTCCTTCTCCGTCTTCGCCTTATTTCAATAGTAGGTTCAACGGAATATCATCGTCGTCTTATCACGTGCCACATCATCTCCAATATCATCATCATCATAGTCAATATGGTCATGTTGGAGGATTAGGGCATCCTCATCATGAAAATATTGCTAATTCTCATAGTTTGATGAGATCAAGATTTTTACCAAAACTTCAAGCTAAAAGAAGTGTGAGAGCACCAAGAATGAGATGGACTAGTACACTTCATGCTAGATTCGTTCATGCTGTGGAGCTTCTTGGTGGACATGAAAGTAAGTTAATTACCAGAGTCGGATCCAAAATTTAATCTTAACCCGATTCAACATTCTTATATCATTTTTCGTGTCTATATTTGAGTTTCAATCTGATTAAAATATTGCGTTCAGTTGAATCTTTATCATTTCAACTTTTATATTATATATGTTTGGTGATATGGGAAATGATGAAAAATGTCTAATCTTGATTTGATTTTTTTTTTTTGGTTCTTGATTTTTTCTAGGGGCAACACCAAAATCAGTGTTGGAGCTAATGGATGTGAAAGATCTTACTCTAGCTCATGTCAAAAGCCATTTACAGGTACTTAACTAGAAATAAGAAATCACTCATTCGATTTTTTTTAAAATTTCGTGTCAAGTCAAAAAACAACAATATATTAGTGAAATCTTACAAGTGGGATCTGAGGAAGGTAGAATGTACACAGACCTTATCACTACATCATAGAGGTAGAAAGACTATTTCTTGAGATGTCTAAGTCAAACAGTATCATATAAATTAAAACGGACAGACTGATTTTTATTTGTCTGTTGAAAGGTCCCTAACTCAGGATGAATTCCTCCGGCACAGTAGCCTATGAAAATACAGTGAATGACTGAGTGAATGAATTAAAGAAACAAGTCTGATCTTTCTGATATTATCAGACATTAAAAAAATAAACAAAATTATATTTTGGGTAAAAATTTAGGGGGGGGGGGGTTACTAGGGGTTTCTTTGTGTAACAGAGAAAAAGTAAGTCATCATTATTCAATAATACAAAATGCCTCGTGATTAATGAAACAATTCCAAGAAAGAAGCATTTTGACTGAAAAAAAAGAAATCATTAGAAAAGAATTTCATGAGAAATGGAGGCTCGTAGTTGAAGTAATGATAAAATTATTTTCGTGTAATATTTATAAGTTGAATATGATACTGTCTATGTTACAATATATCTTTTGAAATGTGGTCCTTTCCTAAACGAATCATGTATAAATGTGGATATACTGGATTGTTCTCATGTCATTGCACAAGAAGGGGAGCGATCTCTTAGTTGAAAGAATGGTAATATTATCTTCGTGTAACTGACTATATCATATTTTTTGAGGTATGGTCCTTTTTCGATCCGATCGAGTCCTGTGTAGATTAAATGTGGATATTTTATTTATTAGATTGTTTTAACATTATTTCACGAAAAAAGGGGGTCTCTTAATAGAAGCAATAGTCAAGTTATTTTTGTATAACCAAGTATAAAGGTTGAATACGATTGCCTACATCATACTTTTTAAGATGTGGTCCTTTTCTGAAACTTTATGTAAATACAAATACTTTGTGTACTTGATTGTTCCAACATTATTTCATGAGAGTTAAAACGTAAAAAGTACTTGAAAATTTTATTTTGTTAAAATATTTTTTGTTTTAATATTTGAAAAATAAAATTTATTCCTTTCCCAATGCAGATGTATCGCACTGTTAAAACAACTGACAAGCCTGCAGTTTCCTCTGGTAAGTTGTCTTGCTTTTAAATCTTTTACTTTTCTTCCCCTTCTTTATTTTTTCATAATAAAAAGATAGTAATATTAATAAATTCTATTAAACACATTTTGCACACTGTAAAATGTCTATAATAATATTTGACTTTCATCTATTTGACTGTTTCATGTTCATGCATTATATATACTCGGAATGAATTCCACGAGATGATAGATATAAAGACATGATTAATAACGTATTATTAAAAGACATATTTGATTTTAAATAACCAGACACGTACTTTTAAGAAAACGTATTTGGCTAACAAAAAGTACTTTTGCATGTATATTTTGGACTTGCTAATTTTTT
>JAPFFP010000008.1:5360378-5378447 GCA_026153255.1 Solanum medicagineum | reverse complement strand
ATGCTCAATGTATAGATGATCAATTTGGATAATTTTGAATTTCATCATAAAGATCGTAGAGATTAATATTAAATCATGATAAAATATGAAATTAAACTCAAACTGTCAAATTTTGGATTCGCCTTTTTGATGTCCAAGTTATGTATGCTCCAATTATTCAAACTTGGACATACGTACAAGGTGAGACGCATTAGTGTGTTTCAGATCTATGTATTATTCCCAATATGTACCTAAGAAAGAAGTCGTGTGAAGTAAAAATCTCATATACGATTCTGGAATGGTCGAAAAATAAGTTGTTTACTTGAAATATTTTTGTAGCAGTACTAGAGAAGGATGGTTGCAAGCTAACTCCAATGATGCAAATGGCCTTATGAGATCACATAGTTTTCCATCTCAACAAAGATCAGGGCACCATATAGAGGTATTTTTCCCTCAAACCTTTGTTTTACTTTTATTAATCGATATTATCTGTCTTTTAAGATTTCGTAAGATTGACATTTGAATAGTCCTAACTATAAGAGTTATTGCCTATACCACTACTATATGTTCTCTCTCGTAATAGTTTAAAACAAATTCAGTTTGTCAAAACGATAGATAATATGAATCGAAGACAGTATTTAACTTTTATATGATTTTGCCTTATTTTCCATCTATATTTGCAGAAAAACTATGATTAACCAAATGAACTAAATATATCAAGTCATTATATTGCAGGAATGTAATTCATCAAGGCCAAAAAGCTACAATATAGGTTCCAATATGGATCATAAAAAAAATCCAAGCTTGGAATTCACATTAGGAAGACCCGATTGGATTGAAAAGGATCATGAATCAACCTAAAATACGACTCATTCGAGTCAGAGCATGAACATCTGCTATTAAGATAGAGCAGTAGTAAATTGTCAGAATTATTACTTTAATCAATTAATTCGATCTTGATTTTAGTTGATCATTATTTTTTTCTGTAACTTTGGAATGGAAGAAAAGGCATTATGAATATGAAAATATTAAGATGTTGTGTATAATATAAAAGAAAGCGAAAAAAAAAGTGAGATGTATTATTGTCCTAAGATAACATAGCCAATTTGTTGAATCTTTTGTAGGTTTTTCATGCATATTTTAACCTATGTGGTTAACGTATGTTATTTTTAATATATAATCGAGTTTAATCGATATTTTTCAAAAGAAAAAATTATAACATTTTTTGTTGGTTTTGCCATTCTTTCGATTTTTGATATTTTAGAAATATTCGATTGTTGAGACGAGAAGTCCCACATTGGTGGTTAATGAGATGGATGGACTGAGACGAAAAGTCCAATGTTGGGCCCCTGAAAAAAATTGCCCACGCACCTGGGCGTGAGGGGGGGTGTTGAGACGAAAAGTCACACATTGGTGGTTAATGAGATGGGTGGACTCCTTATAAGGCTTACGCAATCCTTCTCTCTTTGAGCTAGCTTTTGGGGTGTGAGTTAGGCCCAAGACCTAGGCTCAAGACCTAATTTCATCATGGTATCGGAGCAGCTCTCTATCTCTATGAAATTGTGGTAAGGTTTGCGAACATTTTGTGTTATACGGACCCCACTTGTAATGTTTCACTAAGTACGTTGTTGTTGTTGTTGTTTTGTTAAGGTAATTTTCTTCTATATTACCAACGTAGTTTAACGTATGTTGTGCCACATCCAATAGTTTATGCGAAGTTATACTGAAATTGAACAAGTTTTACTTGCTATTAAATTTTTTTATAATATTGCATTCATCTTTAAGGAAAAAATTCATTTTTTTTCTAGATCTGTAATGGTGAGTTTCAATCTTTAATTAATTTTGATTATAATTAGAAGTTGAGATATAAATTTGGACCATTTTCCTCGTCTGAGACGTAAAATTCACTCATTTTACGTTAAAGCTTCTTTAAAAAAAATAACAAATACAAGACAATTTGCTAATAACTAGTATATTAATGGATCAAAGTAAACTAATTTAAAAACTCATATAACTAATTTAAAAACTCATATTTTTCATATTACCTATTTTATAAAAATCAACAATCCAATAATTTTACCCACAGTAAAATAATTTTATAATATTAAAAACCTGTCCTTTCTTTCTTTTCCTTTTTTGAATAGTTACGGGACCACATTGAAAATTAAAAGAACTACTTTTTTCAAGAAATTTTGTTATTTTTGGACTAGATATGTACGAATATGAACTCTTTGAAATTTGAAACGAGCTTGATATACAATAATAGTATACTTAGGGGACTAAAATTAATAATTTTAGAAATTTGCCGGACTCACTTTTTGACTATTTTAGTCAAATGGGACCACATTTTGACTCTTAATGAAAATGTCAAACATTGTCCTATATTACCTTTTTGACCTTTGTTATATACTAAATTTAAATATGTACTTTTAAATTGAAAGTTATTAATTTTTTTAATTTTATCTCTAAGGAAAAAAAATTACATAATAGATAATAAGTTTTAAGATTTATAAGTATACAAATATTTAAATCTTTCAAAAATTTCTTTGTTAACATTTCATACCAGTTAAAGAAACACGATAAAAGTACAGAGGAGAAAGTCTTAGCATTACTCTATTTGTTGATGATAATGGAATTTGAGAGGGCCACCATGTACTACCTAACATATAAACAAGATTTGTAATGAATGTCCTACTCCTGCCGCCGAAGATAAAATTAGTTAGTTCTAAATTTATCATCTATACGTGTTCAATGAATTTTTTAATATAAATATAAAATTTAAATTGAAACTGTTGAGTTCGACTGATTCCACAATTAGTTAGTTAGCTCTGATCCTAGGCCTGCTTGATCTTTTCGATCAATCAATCTCCTATTATATGTGATTAGTCGAATGAATCCATCTGTCTAGCGTATCATTTCTTGGTTGATTCAACTAATGCTCTTACATGAGCCCCTATCTTTTCAAGAAAATGATGTTAGAACCCGCAAAAAATAAATAAAAAGATCATTTTATATCTATTGTATAAGTAATACTTCGATCAGTTCACTATTGCTTTTGAGGCTTGATATTTTTGAGACGAAGGTCTTCCGAAAATAGCGTCTCTATCTCTATGAGGTAGTGGTAAAATCTACACATATTTTATCATCCCGAGACCCACTTGTGAGATTCTACTGGGTATGCTATATTTCTAAGAAAATGTCTCTTTCATTTTTTTAACAATAAACTCTTTAACATATTCCAACTTTCCACACGCGATCTTAAATTTCGTAAAAAGTCAAAACAAGACCAACAAATCGAAACGAGGAGAGTAAAAAGGTACCAGTAGGCACTTATACAAATGCATTCAAAGTGCAATATGACCTCAACTATCATTACACAAATTTAACAAACAGAAAAATTACATTCAAGATTTCAAAACACATACTACTAGAGTACTAGTACTTACTAACAGAACATTATTTCTCAAGAACAATTTACAGGCCAGTTTCCAACCAAAACAAAACAGTTCCATGGAATCAACCTCACCAGTCTTCGTGCATATGGACCTTAACACACGACGAGCTCAAATACCAACGATATATATGTCATCACAGAAGGCATGAAAAGCACTAAAGCCTATATACATATTGGTAGTTGGTACTATTCACCACTCAAGCATCATGGCTGCGTTGCACATGTCTGGTGGAAGAGTAAGCGGATAGTGCAGATCCTGTCGCGTGCAATGAGCGCTTGGCAAGACATGCACTTTTCTTTGTTGCTAGCCATATAGTCCATATGAACCCGATCCAACCTGAGGAACAAGTAACACGAGATAAGACAATCAGAGATGTAACGATGTAGAGGAAGCAGCGCGCTTAGTGTTCTCCAGCATCACTAGACAACACATTTCATAGGGCGCATAATCAAAGGAAAGTACAGCATTAAATTAGAAAATGCAAACTCCAAAAGTGAGGACGACTACGTAAGAAAACAGAGGAAACATCCATACTCGCTGAAGACATGGCCTTACAGAACTTAGAATTTCCTCAGCTTCTCTTACTTTATCCTTTTCTAGGTGGGCACTGTGAGAGGTAGAGATTGGGAATACGGTTGAAATGACGGGGTACAAAAGTATGATGTATATGCAACGAGTAAATCCATACTCGCTGAAGACAGAGAAGATGGATATTTACTTGGATGTGCAGGCATCAACTCTCATTATGGTGTTGTCTTACTCTAATTCGATTTTATAATATCATGCTGACAACTTGTAGGCACGGCATAATCAATTAAATATATGGATAAAGAAGAATATATATGAAAGCTAAAACATGTGAAAAACAAAAAGAAGGTGCTCAAACCAAAGCAGAAAATAAACTCCCTTCTGTATACCTGTAGCCACAATCACAGCGAAAATTGCTATAAATGTCGTAGTGGAAATGACAAGTACAGCAACTGATAGAGCCCCAATATAAATTGCAGTTAGACAGCCAAAGAAAAGAGCCAAGAATCCTCCTGCAGCCGCTAATGACATGAGAAGAGAGATCACAATGGCGTTGACAGTTGCCGCGACAAAGAAAACCATAAACACTAGCAATCCTGTCAAAGCAAGAAGACCAATCGTCCCCACCTACATAATTATTTAGTAGTCATTAGACAGATTAGTCTCACAAACTTAGGAGTTCCGAAAGAAAATATCCAGGATCAGTATTCATCAAAAAACAGCTTGTGCGGGAGGTTGAGCAGAGAAAGAGTCTATGAGTGTTTGAGTCTGTAGTTTAGAGACAAAGATCCAAGACATAACAAGAAACTCGGACTTCTAGTTCTTCAGAGCATTGCTTTAACAATGGACTGATTGAAAGTGTCCTGGTAATGGCATTAGAATCTATACACTTACTCCACACTGTTAGTACAAGGATTCATTGCGTACTTGTACTCAGTTCATAAGAATGCAAGCCATCCTAAACATACACATTTTATCGCACGACCAATGAATGATTTTCTAAACATGTACCTAACAAGGAACTACTGAAATGACATTAATTATTAACCAAAATAATGCAAGGAGAGATTCTTGAGTTTGTACATACGCCCTTCTAATTCTCCTCGGTTTTCATCTTCATATGATGTGAAATGTTTCACATGGGTAGAAAGATAGCAGGATCACTTGCTTTATTACAATACTTTGTTTCATTTGACAACACATCTCATAAGGGATGCCAAATTTAACATGTAAAAGCTTCGGCAGAAAACAGGAAACTCACACATGCACTAAAAGAATGTAAAGTACACGAGTACAACAGTTTTTGAGCAAATGATATTTAACCAAACTACCCTCTTCGGACATTGGGGCTCTCCAATTCAACTAGGTCCATACTTCTGGAATGCCTATACGGATCACGATTCAGCTCTTCTTTTCAACTCCTATGGAAATGACTACTCTTACTAAAGGATGCTACCTAGCAAATGATAGATCTGCCTATATCCCAAAACGAACACAACTTTCAAATTTTACTTGTTGCAATCTATCCTAAATTGCTGGTTTACGATAGAGGACAAACTCCCTTCAAAGTTTACTTAATGCAATTGATCCAAGGCGTGAAGTGGGAGAGAAGGGGTTCCATAATTGGGTTCCCATGAACTTGGGTTTGAATAAATATGATACTAATGTCTATACTATTTATATCTTCTCTTTTTCCAACCAAACAAAAAAAAGGCATAACTAGTCAAGATATTAATGTATTCACTTCTCTCTGCAGTTCCCTGAATGTGTATTCAACACTCCCCCCCCAACCTCTCTATCTTTTGGGTAAAGAGGTGGTTTCTGATAGACCTTTCGCTCAAAGGAAAGAGCTCCTATAAAACTAGGTAGTTTAAATGATTAATCCTTATGCCAACAAACGTAGTTATGACTCATAAAAGGATTCATTGCATATTTGTACTCAGTTCATAAGAATGCAAGCCATCCTAAACATACGTGCTTTTTCGTGCGACCAATGAATGATTTTCTAAACATGTACCCAACAAGGAACTACTGGAATGATATTAATCATTAACCAAAATAACGCAAGGAGAGATTCTTGAGTTCTCGGTACATACTCCCTTCTAATTGTCCTCAGTTTTCATCTTCATATGATGTGAAATGTTTAACATGGGTAGAAAAGATAGCAGGATCACTTGCTTTATTACAATACTTTGTTTCATTTGACAACACATCTCATAAGGGAAGCCAAATTTAACATGTAAAAGCTTCGATGCACTAAAAGAATGTAAAGTACACGAGTACAATACAATTAAGTCAGTTTTTGAGCAAATGATATTTTACCAAACTACCCTCTTCGGACATTGGGGTTCTCCAATTCAACTAGGTCCATAATTCATAAATGCCTATACGGATCACGATGCAGTTCTTCTTTTCAACTCCCATGGAAATGACTACTCTTACTAAAGGATGCTACCTAGCAAATGATAGATCTGCCTATATCCCAAAACGAACACAACTTTCAAATTTTACTTGTTGCAATCTATCCTAAATTGCTGGTTTACGATAGAGGACAAACTCCCTTCAAATTTTACTTAATGCAATTGATCCAAAGTGTGAAGTTCAACAATAATAAACAACCAGAGAGAATTGCATATTATCAACATATTCTACAAAATTATACAGAAAATAAAACACGAAAAATTAGGATACACACAGAAGAACTCCCCTAAACTAACAGCAATATGCTCAGCATAATCCCACAAGTGGGGTCTGAAGAGGATAGGATCTATTTAGACATTACCTCTACCATTTGGGTAAAGGTGGTTTCTGATAGACCTTCGGCTCAAAGGAAAGAGCTCCTATAAACTAGGTAGTTTAAATGATTAATCCTTGTGCCAATGAACATAGTTATGATTCATTACTGTATTTGAATTCAATTTGAAAACTTCCCATTTGAAAAAGTTAAAATAAAGTTCTCAATGAAAACATTGTACATGTTGAGAAGTCTGGGAGCTGGCATAAGAGTAGGTCATCATTTAGTAAAAAGTCTTTGATTCCCAGTATTTCACCAGTAAGTACCAAGATCCCCAGTATCCTTATCCACTATTCTGGCCAGTGGCCATGCCCTATTTGAAGAGACAAAGTTAAAAGCCTTTCAGAGCATTTCAGTGTCTCGACAGACAGTCTAAGAAACCCAATTATCAATATAGCTGACAACAAAAACTCTCAACGTTTCTCTTCTGCTCCATGAACTGTTCCTTTAGTGGTTTTGGTCCTACTAGTTATGCTACCTAGGCATGATACAAAGTAGATTACATATAAATCAGATGAGACAAAGTTAAATATTAGGAAAAAAAGAGAAAAAGGCTGTCGAGTATATTCTCTGAAATGAATTAAATGAAAATAGGTGTTGAGGTCGCTAATCGTGTCTTCCACGATTGCATATTTAGGACCCTTTCTCAACAAAATAAAGTGCTTCTCAACACATATATGTGGAGATAAAACAGATCTAGAATGGCCAGAAGCTTGAGAAGGATTTCCTGTCGTTAAGTGTGGATATGGTAGGACTGTGTTGATGAAGTCTGCAATCACTATAGGATCAGCAGAAGAGAAATATGCTTAGAATGAAAAAGAGATGAAAACTACGTGGAATAAAGGTAGGTCCATTATTATTACTTTCATCAACCACTTGACAGCGCAAGCCTTGTCTTAACGTCCTTTGTTTTGATGTAAAATTGAAGTGTCTAAGAAAATACAACAACACAATCAGCAAGATTGCAATATTTCTGAAAATAAGCACACTACTCATTATTCTAGCAGTATAAATAATACTTCAACAAAAATAAAATGATCATTTCCACTCAAGCTCTACCTCACAGGAAAGGATTAGAGGTCCAAATTTTGGCAGAAAATGTACAATTTGCGAGTCAATACACAAAACCTTAAAAGATTTTAAAAGAGAAGGGCAGCCGGCACTAAGCTCACCACTATGCACAGGATCGGGGGAAGGGCCGGATTACAACCACTTGGTCACATGGAAACAACTTTACCAATTACACACCATTGTGCCTATAATAATACTTCAACAAAAATAAAATGATCATTTCCACTCAAGCTCTACCTCACAGGAAAGGATTAGAGGTCCAAATTTTGGCAGAAAATGTACAATTTGCGAGTCAATACACAAAACCTTAAAAGATTTTAAAAGAGAAGGGCAGCCGGCACTAAGCTCACCACTATGCACAGGATCGGGGGAAGGGCCGGATTACAACCACTTGGTCACATGGAAACAACTTTACCAATTACACACCATTGTGCCTATACCTTTCCCAGGTGCTGTCAATAGTCCCTAAGTTATTCCAGTAGTCCTATTGGAGTTGGATCAAAGGGACTGCATGTCAAATCAGCTACTTCTAAAACTACCAAGAAAATGACTATAAACATAACACCTTTTGTCAAAACAAGTCACCAGCCGAATGGTCTCCTATGAAATTTGTATCTTCTTGTTTCCCTTCTCCCATTATAGTTTGAGGTCTCTAGAAAGCTAATTCATACGCCACAACTACATTTCTCCAAGTTAAGCACAAACTGTCTGAACTCAAATCCTCATAAACTGCTCAAGCACCAAAACCTTGCCCATAGCAGACATGGGATACTCTTTTATGGTAAAGAAAAAACACAAAAGGTAATGCCATAATAACTATAAATCCACGAACTACTTCAAAAACTAGAAAAATAAGCCAATCAGAAGAACCCCATATAAAATCAACTCCCAAAAACTGAAGCTCTGATATAATGAACTGAACCTTCTACAAATTCATTACCACATCTGAAGTCAATTCTCAAAAGCTCAATCTTTGATATAAACATTACAAAACTAACTTACAGAAGAAACAAGGGGCGCAAGGAGAGGGCTTCCTCAGCAGGTCATTTAACAAACTACAAGATACTAATTTGAATACCACAATCAACATGAAAAACTGGAACAATAAGCCAATCTGAGGAAATCCAGTTCAAATTAACTCTCAAAAATTGAATCTTTAACATAATCATAACAAAATAACTGGGATTGATTTACAGAAACAACAATGATGCTACAAATACCCCAGCAATCAAAGTACAGACTTTAATATAATAATTTCAAAACTGTATGAAACTTGAAAAACTAGCAAAGTTAGACAATCAGAGCAAACCCCAATCAAATTAGCTCGCAAAAACTGAATCTTTGATAAAAATCAAAATAAAACAAACTGGAATTAACTTACAGAAACAATAAGGAGTGCATGCAGAGGGCTCCCTCAGCTAGTCAATTTGTTTCCTTTGATTCAGTCAAATTAAAAAACTTGGATACAATAACTTAAAATCCACAGAAAAATAAGCCAATCAGAGCAAACATCAGATCAAATTAACTCTCAAATATTAAATCTTTGACACAAATCATAACAAAACAAACTAGAATTAACTTACAGAAACAACCAAGAGGGCATGCAAAGGGTTCCCTCAGTTAGTCTATTTGTTCTTTTAAAAATCCATAAACAACTTGATAATTAACAAATAAAGCCAATCAGAGCAAACCCCAGATCGAACTTAATACTCAAAAATTGAATCTTTTAACATAATTATCTCAAACAAAATGAAAATGCTAGCAAAATAAGCCAATCAGAGTAAACCCCAGATCAAATTTACTCTTAAAAACTGAATCCTCAACATATTATCTCAAGACAAACATAAATTTAACTTACAGAAACAACAAGGAGGGCGTGCAGAGGGCACCCTCAACTAATAACAAAACTAGCAAAATAAGCCAATCAGAGCAACCCCAAAACAAATTTACTCTCAAAAATTGAATCTTTAACACAACCATAACCAAACTAAATGGAAATATCAGTAAAATAAGCCAATCAAAGCCAACCCCACATCAAATTAACACTCAAAAATTGAATCTTCAACATAACAACCTCAAAATAAACAGAAATTGAACTTACAGAAACAACAAGAAGGGCACGTAGAGGGGTTCCTTTACGAGTCCAAGAGTAAACATTTTGAGCAGTATTCTTTGAAGCTTGATGAAGCAAAGGAGCATTTTCAGAAATAGACCCTTTAATCCTCTGAATCAATTGACCATTCTTATTATTATCAGAAGAGAAAACTGCTGACACAAAACGATTGAATATATCAAGAAGAGTAACCCCTTTTCCTCCTTCTTCTTGATTCATTATCCCTTTTGATGATTTCTTGAAATTTGTTGAATCTATAGTTTCACCATCATCGAATTTCCCTGGAAATTCTCCATCAGACTTTTCAGTAGTGTCTCCCATAGTTGTAAAAGAAATTTTAATATCTCAACTGTTCAAATCTCACTTGGTCATTATAGAAAGGGTATAATTATGTAGATCTTGATTGGAGATACAATTTTGTCCTAATTTTTGATGGTTAAGCTTTAAAAATGTTGTGTTTTTATCATATTTTAAGGTGTGAATTTGAGATAATAATTTAATTTACTAAATCCAATAATATAAAACGATGAAAATAGTTATTGAAATATTAGTTTGATATTAATGTCTTTTGGAAAAAGCCTATTTATCTCTATCCGATAATGGTAAATCTGTATACACTTTATCCTCCAAGACTCTACTTGTGGGATTCCACTAAATATATTATTGTGTTATAGTATGATATTAACAAAGCTTTTTAAAAAATTTAAATTTTTAATAATCGTGAAGAACTAAATTGCACGGATTCGCATGCACCTGTGTCCAATTCTTAAAAGATCACTATTAAAATTTGTCGTTTATCCTTAATAAATAATTACAAATTATGTCGAATGTGATTTAGTTTTCTTAATTCTATATAATTACATATTTATTTACCTTAATATATACTAAAAGAACCCAATCTATAATTTATATCATCAAATTTTGTTGATGAATAATATTTAGCCACCTATTAAATTATTGTATCTAGGTTGGTTTGTGAATTTATTAAGAATTATTGTACGTGATAAAAATGGACAAGTGGACATTACATCCTTTTAAAAGGTTACATACGTGGAGAAATTGGTTTGCAGATTGATAGGATTGATTGTCCCAAAAAGAAAAATAAATGGCAGTGTCAATTCAATCGCTCAGTGTTCGATATTCATTTTAAAATTGATATTATTACTCAGAGAACATTATGTAAGGCTTATAAGATCGATCACTACAATAATAATATATTTCATATGATTTCACTAATGTGTATATGAAGTATACGTATCTTTATTTGAATCATTTGTAGAACGATAAGGTATATATGCCAATTACGATCATTTTTGTGATGCTGGATATATCAACTCTACAAATCACGAAATTGAGAAATATATCAAACTCTTTTTCCTTTTTCTATAATATATATATATATATATATATATATATATAATGTAAATTCAAATTAATCGAATCCTAATATAAATACGGAATATCACACTTTTGTTGTATTTTATTAGTGTACCGACAAGAAGACTACATGACTCTTATCCATTGCATGCGTTACGGTTCAACAAACACCTACACATCTTAATGCACTTCTTTTTGTACTCTTTCCATGTGATACATATATAAGATTTTGTTTAAGAGAATCTTTTATAAAGGTGATTTTTTCGAGTAGGATTTAAATTATGTAAATTGAAATTAGTTAAGTTTCAGAATGAATATTGAGTAATGAAAGACAATAAAAAAAAGGAACCTTTTAAGATGCAAATCCTTTGTATTTTTAAAGCACCGCGCTCGCGAGCGGATCTATGTGGGTGCTCGGGGGTTCACTTGGACCCCTTGATAAAAAATCACACTATAAATAGAAGATATATTTTTTTATATTTTTGTACATGTACCAATTTTGAACCATCTAAATCAAACAGGAGAGATAGCCTAGTGGTACTAAACTACTCCGCAACTTGAGCCAAGTTGCCTAACTTTTTAAAATTTAATTCTTTGTTAGTGTACAGTAAAGACGTGCTTGAGAAGTATTGAAAGTGATCTTGTTTTGGAGTTTATACTTTGCAGTCTATTCCACACAATTATTTTTCGAACCCTCCAAGTGAAAATCTTGAATCTATCACTAATTGCGCTTAATCATCCATATAATTCATCCATATAGATTTAATTTAGAATTATCTGATAAAAAAATATCTATGGATCCATCAAGAGTGGGGGTTATTCAATGATATCTCTCTACCCTTGCTTAAAGATTTCGACTTTGAATTATGAAAATTTTTCGATAGAAAACATATGCTATTATATACGGTATATAAGATCCATACAATTGCAATTATGTTTAGATCTTATATATTTTCATAAAATTCATTTCATCCTAGCAGTGACATTTCTGATGCTACAGAATAAGATATATACATCCAGACATAATACTAATACATATGACATGAATTTCGAGCAAAAATTTCCATATGAGTGTTATAAGATGATCAACCTTTCATCATCTGAATTATTGGAAACACTCGAATAATCTTCAGCATAGCGATTTTTACACACTCAGATAAGGAGTGAAATCTGCCCTGAAGCATTTGCATAGGCTACTTCATGCCTGCAACAGAATCAATAATAGGTTAAAAAAAAAAAAAGACAGGAAAGTTGCAGAAAACTGAAAGTTGTATGACAATAGACCTCGACTCAAGAAAAAATAGTCAAAAGCATTTCATAAGAAACAAAAGATAGTAACAGAACAGTACTGAAGAAGAAGAAACAATAGATAGTTACAAAAATCGAAGACAAGAAAGTACATGACTACTAACAACAAGACAATGCACTCCTACCTGCTAACCTTCTATCCTATCATCCACGTCAGAAGTTACCAAGATAACTTTCAGATAAGAGCATTCTAGAATCATACATGTAGGAAGAATCCTCCTGCAGTGTCCTGAGCAAACGAAGTTTAGAACACCAGAGACTCAAGCAAAAAGAGAAGTTCCGGAAAGCAAAGTACCTGTGATGAAATAGCTAAAGAGGCGCTGCTTCTTTCATCATAGAATATGCAGCAAATCAACTCATACACTTGAACGAATAAATATGTACCTTTAGAAACACGACTAATTTACTCTCCATTCATGCAGGTAAGGTTTAAAGTCGATCATCTGCACTACAATTGTGACTAATCAACTGCATAGCTAAAGTTCGAGAAGACATTACTAAGCAACGATATGTATTTGCAATGGATAAGTACGTCACAGGGAATATCAAAATCATCCAATACTTGTAGTGAAGCAGGAAGAAGTTACTGATGATATTGTTCTTGAAAATGCAGGTTCAGATAAATTGATAGCTGATCAAATTGCATTAAGTTTCGCCCATTGACTCGAGTGTGCTTATCATGGATTACTTTCACAATAATCACAACAAGCTGTTTCATATCCTTTGAACATATTACTAATACAAACAACAAACTTCCACAATTAGAATATGAGGACAGTAGTGTGTACGCTGCCTGTCCAACGCCTACCTTGTGAAGAAAGAGAAAGTGTTTCCGACAGACCCTAAAGCATAATAATACTTCTCATTATTAGCTCTTAGGACCGTTCCATTCCACCACCAATCTCCTCGATGTTCACATGCATTAATATTACCCCTCTAGCTACTTCCCTAGTGCATTTAATTGTTCCCGATTACTCTCCAAAGTCTCCATCGTCATCAACTTTTCCCTTATCATCTAAGCTCTATTAGTAGTTAAGCCACCCTATCTAATCCTCGATAAGCTATAGGAAGCCCTTTTCTTTCTTTCTCTTAAGTTCTAAAGCCATTGCCAAAAGCTTATGTTTTGAGTTATAAGATACTCACTCAGGATAACCTTGCAGTCAATTTAAGTCCTAGCTATCGTATTATGAAAAGTCAATAAGTCATCCTCCTTCTTCGGGAAACTCAAATTAGCTATCACCAAATAAAAAACTCTAGGTTAATATATAAAAGGACAAATTCAGTGCGCTAAAACTCTCGCTATGCGCAAGGTCCCGGGAAGGGTCTGACCATAAGGGTCTATTGTCTGCAGCCTTACCTTGTATTTTTGTCAGAGGCTGTTTCCGATACTTCAACCCGTGACCTCCTCGTCACATGACAGCAACTGACCAGTTACTCCAAGACTCCCCTTCTCTCGGTTAGGTTTTTCCATCATCCAATCCACAACAAATCGAATATATACATATAATGAAAAGAATTATTATATATATTGGAAAGAAAAATAGAAAAAATAATCAACAAAAGTAAAATTAATAATACTCATCAAAATGATGGTACTCAACATACCCTATATATTGTGAACAAAATACAACAGGAGATTGATAAGACATGAATAGCATAACTGATAAGACATGAACATTTGGATCTACTCAATTTCAAAAGCTAGCCTAGAAGGTTATAATTGTATGAGACCATATAAGGAGATAATAATTTGTTTCCTTCACCAATATGTGTGACAATTGACGGTTTCTGCAAGTACGTCTAGGACTGGACATCTGGAGCGTGAACAAACATAATATCGATATCAAGCAGTAAGTAAATAACCAAAATATATAGAGAACTAGGCTTAAGTCTGATAGACTGATCCTATGAATAGTGATGTAGCCAGAAATTTGAATGAGAAAACTCAAAAAACAAATTAATTTCACACCTAGGAAATATATATGTATATGTATCTTTCAATTGTACCCTTGGTTATGGACAATTACACGTAATTATCTTTAGATGATTTTATTATGTGAAATATATCAAAAGCATGACATTTTTCTTTTTTTTTCTTTTTTTGAAATCAACTTATGTATGATATGCTAATTATATTCTTCTTTAAAGAATTAATAAAATATAATTAGTGTATGGTTAAAATACTTTGAGTGTATATGTGGGAGCCTCAAGCTAAGTTAAAGTAAATGATAGTGACTAGCAAATTCCTGGAGATCACAATCTTTAATTTCTATATGTAATAATAACAACATGTAAGTGTGTGTCCAAATTTGTCACAAAAACAGTAATAATAAACTTTATAGAAAATGGAGTGCATCTTATGCTTTTTCTTCTTCTAAAATTAGGAATTCACTCGAAATCTATATTGTCTGGACTCTGCAAAAATGTACTCAGGTTCATATTGAGTTCTCCAAATATAGTGAGAGTGCTTTTTTGAAGAATCAAACATGAAAGCGATAACATTTTTAGGAAATTCGAACAACATAGCTAGAAACTAGCCAAAAAAGAGAGATTAAGAAAATAAAATAATGAATTTCAGTAGTTCGAAATGATGATTGTGATATCATTATTTTCAAAGTAATGAATTAATTGAGGTTTTAGACATCATCATCATCATCATTATCATAGACAATCATTATTTGATACATAATACTGGTGAAATAGTGGTATTTCTGATAAAATAACAATATTCACCTTCCAAAACATTTAGATGTTCTTTTTGTCAAGTGCAATTCATGTTCAAATATGATTTAATAATTTTTCATTCCACTTTTTCAACCTCAACTTTAGATGAATATTGTGAACTATTGGATCTTGAATCCTTTGTATTAATTGAAGAAAAGGTAAACAGATCCCACTTGGGATTACACTGGATATGTTATTGTTGACGCAAATAGTATATTGACCAGAAAAAAAGGACCAAGTAAAAAAAACAATGGTAAGTTAGACCTATGTTGCTTCACTTGTCTCATAAAATATCGTCAGATGCATATTAGATCCTTTAAAAATAGCATATTTTTGAAGAATCTGATACGATTACGATAATATTTTGGAGTGTTTGAACAACATAGAATTATACCATGAACAAGAAAGTACAAGATTTACTTACAAATGTGAAAATTTGTAGATTAATTTGAACAAGCTAAGAGCTCATCTAATAGATCAGGACCTAAATCTTCAAATATCAACACATTTTCTTCTTCTTCTTCTTTAATATTCTTCTTTTTTCTTGATGTGCTATTTCTCTTCTTGTGTTTCTCTTTTAGGGCTGCAACAGGAGACAAAACCATTCCTTCTTTAAAGTTGTTAAATTCCATTTTTGTTAGGGATTCCCGCACTTTATCCACCGAGAAATTCAGACAAGTTGAAGGACCTCTCATGCAAAAAGCAGCTTGGTCATAAGTCAAAGCAGCTTCTTCAATAGTATCAAAAGTTCCCAGCCAAACCCTTCTTCCATTCCTCGTCGAATCCCTAATTTCAGCTGCAAATTTTCCCCAAGGCCTTTTTCGAACACCTATATAATGTTTTTCCTTTGAAATTGAATCATCATTTTCAACTTCAACTTTGATATTTGAAATTAGTTGCTCATGATCTTGAATCTTCAAATCCATCTTTAAATGGAGATGTTTTTGTGTTGTCTTTTTGATATAATGTAGATATTTTTAGTATAAAGAGTGGAACTACTATATATGTTTTCTGTGATGGCCCTTGAATGGGAACTCTTGGATATTATTGGAGAGAATTAAGTAATATACAACAACATTAGAAATAATTCTTATAATATTAATTAGCAGGAGGTAATATATTTTATTTTCAAAGTCCGATCTTTATACATCCTTTGAATGGCTGAATAGTGTAAAATTAATTAATTGTATTGACAACATATTGTAAAACTTAAACGAGTTTAATTAAGCTCTATATATGTATTAGGCAAATATAAGAAAATTTTTTGATTGTATCAATTGATAATTTGATAGATAGTAACTAACCAGATTTGACTAATTAAAACTAATTATTAGTATACCTAACTTAATTCTTACTGGCTTATAAGAGATGGACAAATGGGAGATAATTCTTTGACTTGTTGGAATGCTTATTAAAAGACATATATAGTATGGGGAAAATTATGGAATTAAAAGAGATGGAATATAACTAAATATTATTAAAAATAGCTATATTATATTTAAATTGTTAATTAAAGGTATCCTAAATTTACTTTCTCCTGCCCTCTCCTCTCTGTTGCCAATAAGAAGTAATACATTCAAATTTATTATGTATCAATTGTACTCAATAATTAAATATAAATGAGAGTTTTATATTTTATTTTTATTGTATTCGAAAAACTCCTCACCCCGCAATGAGCGAGAGCCTTTTGAGGCACTGGGGTATATTGTTGTTGTTGTATATGAAAAACTATATTTGACATGCTTTATATCAATTAGACGAACACAAGATGCATTGTATCTGATCAAAGAGAGGCAAAATACAGTTGTATTTTTTGTAGTTCGGATACAATTGATTCAAAATAAATACAGAATACAAATGAATATAATTGTATTCATTGTATACAACTAATTTGTTGTATTATGAATACAATTGATACAAATTACAATGTAAAATAAATATAAAATACAAATCTCTCTCCTCTCTCTTGATTTCACTCGTCTCTCTCCTTCCTCTCTCGATCTCCCTCGCCTCTCTCCTCCCTCTCCCTCTCTCGCTCTTGCTCGCCCTCGCCTTGATCTCTCCTTATTTATATTGATATAAATGAGTTTGGTTTTATGTTTTTCCCTAAAATCAGGGACAAATACACTCTCCTTTTCTCCCAGATCTCACTCGACTCTCTCCTTCCTCTTCCCGAACATTTTACTATTATGCATAACTAAATAAATTATATCTATAGAGTCCTATTTAATGCTAAAATATTGATGTTTTGATAAATTTCTCACTCTCTCTCTTTGTGTAAAATCAAAGTTATTGAACTTACTAAATATGAACCAAAACTTTAGATGTATAATAAATTTAGTACGAAAAATCTTATATATTTGAACGCGTTAAATTCAAATTCTGAATGTGCATTCAATTATTGAACCTTTTGACTAGTTGGAATGCTGAGGCATGAGTATTAGATTTTAGGATCTTTTTTCTTTCTTTTTAGGGTTTTGCCTATTAGTGAGACTAGGAAAAAAGATTTACAACTGATCCACTTGGTTTAATTGCTAATATTTAGCTGGATGAGGCTCATTAAGATATTAATTAAATAATTAATTAGAGTTAAGGACAATTAATTGATTAATATGATCTAGGCCTCCCCCACCACCACCACTTGCTCCCCTACCCTACCTAAAATAAAGAGAAAAAAGGACAGAAAATGCAAATAATTGGCAATATTTTGCACTATATAT
>JAPFFP010000008.1:5344173-5360278 GCA_026153255.1 Solanum medicagineum | reverse complement strand
ATCAACACATAAATTACTCCATTCTTCCTATTATACCCTTGAATCTTGATAGTTAATTAACTCGAGAATATATATAGTAATTAATTAGAGTTAAGGACAATTAATTGATTAATATGATCTAGGCCTCCCCCACCCCCACCACTGGCTCCCCTACCCTACCTAAAATAAAGAGAAAAAAGGACAGAAAATGCAAATAATTGGCAATATTTTGCACTATATATATATGGAGTCTACATTTTCTTTTTGGAATTTTATATATTAGGACCCTAAATCTGAAAATGACTAATTTATTTTTATGACTAATTAATTTTTTTTAACACTATCAATTCATTTTCAATTATTTGATACGTTATAGGGTGTAGTGCGTTACTTACGTTGTTTTTCAGATTAATAAATCCTCTTATTATAGATGATCATAGTAATTATCGTTTAAGTAGAGGTACTTAATTTTGTAGTTAAAAAGTAAATGAAAAAAAAAATTGAGTGCACATCACTAAAATATATATAATTAAATTAAATAATTTCCTATTAGGTGCCCCTAGAATTTGTTGTGGTCAAAGTTCCACAGCAGCCTTTCCATTAATAGAGGTCATAGAAGTTGCAAATTTATCAAAACCTAGATCGTTAAAATGGGTATTATATATGTGTAAATCATGTAGAATGTTTGAAAATTAGACCCTCACCCCCACCCCCCATATATATAGAACTCGTTCAATGGAATAATCATCTTAATTAAATTTAAGAAGTCGAAGCGGTAGGTTAATCCAGATGGCGAAAAAAATCATCTATATGAGAATTGATTATGATGGATATCTATTTATTAATTCAACCACCTAGCTCGTTCAACAGAACAGTAGTATTATTAGGGTCTCGTTCAACAGAACAGTAGTATTATTAGGGTCGATACACAAACCATCTTAAAATTTAAGAAGTTGAATCGATAGGTTAGTCCAGATGGAGAGAAAATTCATGTATATGAGAATTAATTATGACGAATATCTATTTATCAATTCAGCCACCTAATTATTTATATGTTGAGGTGATTTGAGCTAATTATAATGTAATCCAATCAATCCTAAGTTTCAACATGTTTGAAACTATCTTATCATAATTTAATCATATGTATAATGTAAAATAGTATATCTATATAATTACATATTTATAAATATGAACATCAACTTGCTTATTAAATTAAAGATAGGTTCAACAAGTCAATTCATAACCTTTACAATGAGGTGACACTTCTCCTATCCATTCCCCCTCATGATCAAAATTCAGTGTATCATGGCAACAAAATTAAAGTCACTCTACTTATATTTTTATAATATTTTATCACATATTTAAGTTGTCTATAAAGAATTTATTGATCGCTATAATGAAAATTGAGCTTCAAATCAATCATGGCACGATGATGTTTAATTTAACCAATGACACGTGTTCGCTTTTTTCCTTAACAAATAAAATAATCATGTTTGAATTTTGATAAAGAAATTATAATGAGACTTTATGACTCGAGTTATTCATATAAGTCGAATAATAGAAATAAATATCAGATATCGCATAAAAATTGCAGAAAGTACCTGAATATGGCATTTACACTTGTCGATTTGTCCCATTTGTGTTTCATTTTATGAACAGAAAAGTAAATTATTATTGGTACTATAGTTGAAACAGATAATTTAATTAAATGTATGAAAAGGACATTTAATGCTATAGTTTGTTGTATAGTCCATTCAAGGAATTTAATTTGCCACTCTTCTTTCCTAGTCCATTCAACATTGCCCTCTTCTCTCTGTCAATGTTGCAAAGAAAAAAAAAATTAAAAAAACCATAAAAAATAAAATAAAAATAGTAAATATTTATTTTAAGTTGAAAAATGTTTTTTAAAATTTAAAGTTGAGTTTTGATATGTAAACAACAATAACATACTCTTTTGTTAGAATTAAAAGACAATCGGTTGATATTAAGCCGATCACTTATAATATTTATACTAATTTTGTTAGTTCAATGCCCGTTGAAAGCATTTCTAACAGTGCAGTTGATCTGCCAGTACTATGTAATGATGCATATTAACTACTAATATAATAACTTCTTTTAAAACCATTAAAAAAAAATAACATACTCAGTGGAGTTTGGATATGCAATATAAAATAAAATTATTTTTGAATTTTCGAGAGTAATTTTGAAGTGAAAATTATGGGAACAATTTTATGTTCAAAAAATCTTCCACAATTTGCAAAAATAAAAATTATCTGTGATCAAACAAACGCTAATTTTATGCACGCACTGCTAGTGTAAAATGGAGAGCACAACATATACTTGGGTGTGCAAAAATGGAATTATCCGATAAATCGAACTAAAAGAATGTTATTGATTTATTGTTATCGGGTTATTAGGTTAATGGATTTTTAATGATTTTTCGGAAAAGATTATTAGGTTATCGGTTTGGTTTCAGTTGTTAGTATTAGGTTATTGCATAAACTGATAACTCCTTAATTAACACAATACTAATTTATTATTTTATCCCTTCATAAATTAAATATTAATAATTTAACATTACTCGACACTATATCGATACTCGTAATTAAGTCATGTATTTACTTGGTTTTCGATATATAAGTATTTTGTTGGAAAGTAAATTAGAATATAAGGTCAAATATTGCATATTATTAAGTTTAGGTGATTAATTAATTTGCTTGTTTTACTATCTTACATTGTATTGCGATTTACGTAAATTATTAAAGAAGTCATATATTTATTTTATAAACATTTTTCTATTAGGGTAAATCAAAAACCAAATCATTAAGGACGAAAAATGATAAAATCGAAAATCGATCAAGGAAAACATCTTATTAGTTTGTTATTGATTTAGTATATATCTAGAAATTAAAAATCGATAATACATGAAATTAAACCAAATCGCTTGATGCACAGCCCTAAATGTACATAATATAAGAATATAGTACTTTAAGATTTATTCTATTATCAATATATATAACGCAAATCTTTTTATTATTATAATATAAAAAAAAAAATATTGTGAGGCAAAAACTTAGGGCCTAGCGGTTGGATATTTTGTCTTTTTCCGTCGGCTGTATACCCCACAAGCATTTACTTACTAATAATTAAAAGTAAACATTACATTCAAGCACATCACTAGTGAATATTGAAACCCTAAATTTTTTTAGACTTCTTTTTCCTTTTATCTACTTTGCAGTTGTTTTCGAGATTCTTACAGCAACGTTAAAATTATTTTTATATGATTAATCGATTATTGATATTTATATTAAAGTAGGTGTATGTATATTAGGCTTTTTTTATATTCTGCGTGAATGTGGAATACTTGATGAATTAAACTGTCTTATTAATTATATAGTTGATTTTCATTATACCTAGATACCTAACTCAACTCTATTATATTTTAGCTCAATTCAACTTGATTCGTAGGAAATCCTCTTCCAGATAGACCCTAATCAAAGGAGAAGAAAGGATGGAATGCCAATAGATATCTATTATGTTGAATTTATCCGATAGTCCTCATTTTGGAAACGTCTCCAATCTCTGGACTATGTAATGTATTTTATCTATTGGGTTAAGGGCAAACAATTTTAAAGAGGACTTCCCATTCATTAGATAAAAAAGATCACTAAAATTTTACTATCCACTATTGAATTTATTCAAATTTCAAGAGCTCAGATTGAATCGGTATATTTTGAACATGTCATAGTTGCTATTTGTTAACAAAGTCGAAGCCAACTAAGGTTTGGCTCAATTGAGCCATCTTTACTCAAATTGATTGTTTTGTTGAATAATATACTTTTTTTCAGGTACGTGATTTAGCTCAGTTCATCTAAGATAGAATCAATTCATAAACTAAGTCAAAATATTTTTGGATTGAGTCATCTCTACTCAACTCGATTACTCAGTTGAATAATATGTTCTCTTTTTACTTTATGCATTTAATTGATTGGACTAATCTAAATTCACTCCAGTTATGATCAAATTAGAGGAAGAAGCTCTTTTTATCGAAAATTGAATATAATATACTTATTACACATGAGTCACCAAACTTATTGTTGGGCTATTGAAGATCTGTAACTTCCTATTTGAAGAGGAAGAGAGAAGAAGAAGATGAATAGTAGCTCGATTTTAGAGAGAAGCAGAGAAATAATTGTTAGAGAGAGAGAGCTTTTTTTCGTGGTAACACCCAATTAATTGGGTAAACTCCACGGCGACAGAATTATATATATTAATGATATCCGGATATTTACAATTACACAGAATACATGTATACACGGAGAATGAACAGTACCACCTAATATTTGGGTTGAACCGCGACAACTGCTAAATATATTATCAGGCTCCACTACCTAACAATTCTCCCACTTGGAGACTGATTCACTCGACCTCCCAAAAAAAAACACAATACATGTATTCAAAAAAAAAAAATGGTTCCTCTATCATCAATATCTTCACCCCATCGCAACACTTTCTTCTGTACAACCTACAGAAGACCAACCGAGGTTTTGCACAACCTCAGTTTCTCAACACTAACACACTTGGTCAACATGTTTGCTGGATTCTTTGTACCCTCTATCTTCTCCAAACACATGTCACCATCTTCCACTGATCTCCGAGTGAAATGTACCGTCTTCGGATGTGCTTTGTCTTCAAATGATATACTGAATTTTTCACCAACTGAATGGCACTTTGACTATCTTTATAAAGAATTTTGTCATGCTGCTTCTTGCCTAATTCTTCCAGATAATCTACCAACCATATCATTTCTTTCCCAACTTCAGCTATTACTATGTACTTAGCTTCAGTCGACGAGAGGGCAACATACTTCTGAAGCTTAGACATCCAGCTCACTGCTGTTCCATCCAAAGTGTAGATGTACCCAAATGTGCTTTTGCTCGAATCCACATCTCCACTCAAATCGGCATCCACAAAACCCTGTAGAACTACCTTGCCACTATCATAACAAAGTGAAGTATTAGATGTACCTTTCAAGTATCTCAGAAGCCAATTCACAGCTTTCCAATGCTCTTCCCCCCAGATTTGCCATGAACCTGCTAACAACTCCCACTACTTGTACTATATCAGGTCTAGTGCAGACCGTAGCATACATCAAGCTCCCAACTGGAGAAGCATATGGAACTTTTGCCATGTGATCATTCTCCTCACTTGTCTTTGGTGACTGCTCCTTTGATAATTTTAAATGGTTTGCCAAAGGAGTAGTCTTGGGTTTAGCATCATTTATCCGGAATCTGGATAATACCTTGTCAATGTACTAGTCTTGGGACAGATTTAAGGTGCCGACTGATCTATCCAGAGAAATCCTCATCCTCAGAATCTGCTTCGCTGCACCTAAGTCTTTCATCTCAAACTCTGATGACAAGGTTGCCTTCAGAGAGTTTATCTCCTTCATATTTGGTCCTACAATCAATATGTCATCCACATACAAAAGTAGAAATACATAAGAATCATTGTATTTCTTAAAGTAACAACGCTGATCCTTTTCAGTCCTGTGAAAACCATGCTTGCACATGAAGGAGTGGAACTTCATATACCACTGTCGAGGTACTTGCTTCAGCCCATACAAGCTCCTGCTGAGCTTGCACACCATGTGTTCCTTGCCTGAAACTGCAAATTCTTTAGGTTGTTGCATATAGATTTCTTTATCCAAATCTCCATGTAAAAACATCATTTTTACATCTATTTGCTCAAGATGCAAATTCTCAGATGCAACAATACTCAAAAGAATTCTGATAGTAGTTAATTTCACAACAGGAGAAAATATTTCAGCATAATCAATACCTTTCCATTGTGAATATCCTTTAACCACCAATCGGGCCTTGAACCTCCTTTTTCCATCTGATTCAGCTTTGATCCTAAACACCCATTTGTTCAGCAAAGCTCTTTTCCCTGCAGGCAACTCAGTCAACACCCAAGTGTTATTCTTTTCAAGTGAACTCATCTCATCATCCATGGCTTGCTCCCACTTGATTGAACCGCGACAACTGCTAAATATATTATCAGGCTCCACTACCTAACACTTATTCCTTAAACTGATCAAGAATTAAGTAAATTAGTAATTAATTTAAATTTATAAATAAACTAAGTTATTTTAACAGGAAAAAAGATTGTTAAAAATTATAACTAAATTGAACTTCTTTTTCTAACTTTCATATCAGTTGCGAAGCTGATACAAGGGCAGCAAACTTATTTAAAAACTATAAGAAAAGGAAAAAGAAATACAAATTTTAATTATATGGTTGTTCCGATGTTGATGATTATTAGTTTCTTGTAACTCAATTATTAGTTTCTTATAATTTCATTAATTATGTAACATATATTACTATCCCTCATTCTACGCATTGGTTACATGAAAGACCTATTCACCTATAAATAATGTTAAGAGATGAAATATATTAACTGTGAAAAACTATTGAAGTATATAATAGTAAAAAAGAAAGTCGATACAAAGAAAATATTTTAAATTTTTCACTAATTCGGTATACATCAGAGAGTAATTATATATTGAAGGAAGCATGTTCTTTTTGTGAAACTTTGAATTCTTCAACTAATTCGAAATTATTTAAGTCATACGACGTTGTTGAGCTATTGTATCCTTGAAGGGACAAGTCAAGAATTATATTGCTGAATCGATATAAATTATGCCACAGGATGAGCTTGAATCTCCATAAAGAGAACGGAATATATTTGTACCTTAGCCTCAATATTTTTAATTTTTTTTATCATTTTATTTTCAATTACAATTAATTATTTTTATATAATCTATTAAAAAGAACGTGATATATGAACATTTTAAATTTAATTATTTTAAAATATAATTTGGCTAATTTAAATTCATATTAAAATATATTAAGCCTCTATCACAAGGTCCTTCATTCTTAGAATTTGTAATCAATACTTCTTACTAAGATTGGAAGCTTTGATTCCACTCATTTGTTGTATTATGTATATATGTTTTTTATATAACTATTACTTTCAAGTTAACTTTAGACGTATTTCAATTAATTTTATAACGTAGTTAGCAATTACATTAGCTAATACACATGATATTAGATAATTCTTACCAATAAATTACTCCCTCCTTCAATTTATGTGACATTTTCTAACTTGTGAGATAAAACTATCTATTTTTATCATAAATTTATTACATATTTTAAAAATATTTTGAATTGTCAATTATTGTGAATTATAGTACTTTTTACATAGTTTAGAAATACATGATTTCAGTTCAAAATATTTGAACATTTCATGCGCAAATTCTCGATCAAATTTAAATCGTTCGACTCTCAGAAAACAAAAATATCACATAAATTGAGATAAAAGGGAGTAGCTTTTACAAACCTCCTCACTTTCTGGAAATTAAATATTTGTCATTTTCAAATTATTATATTATTGATGAAATCCTCTGATCAGCAATTTTTATTGTTTATTTTTAAAAAATTCCAGCGTGCGACATAATCCATTGAATTTCACCCCTAGTTTGTCTTTTACTGTCGTCTCGAGGAGTTTTTGAATCTATTAAATTGGGCCCATACGCGATCTTCGTCTTTAGATTATTTATCATATTTTTTTTAAAAAAAAAATATTTTTCAAAATTATGTTCAGTAAAAATTTATATAGTAGGTTTTGAAAAGGATAGAACATATGTAGAGCTTATCACTATCTCATGGAGATAGAGAGTATATTTTTCGAAAAAATTATTTATTGTTTGATGAAAAGAGATTACTAGATCCCTCTGTCATCACTGTTTGACTTGATATATTTATTGAAAAATTATTGATATTGTATAATTTGTTAATTCTAACTTTTCTCTTCAAGTAGTGATGGAGCCAAACTTTTGTAAAGACGGGTGGGGTAGAGGGGGTGGGGATGGGTGTCATGTAACATTAACTACAACATATTTACAACTGCTAATTAATAAGACGAATTGTAATAATAGATTGATACTGTTGTAACTGATATAAATCTTGTTTATGCCATCATCATTGTTTGGCTCAACTGATTGATAATTTTCCTACTATAATAAATATGTGAACTTCAAAGAGAAATCGATTTAATTTATTGCATGATCATAACTCATAAGTTGTGTTATGCTGCACGATCGGACTCTTCAAAATTGTTGTCGAGTCTTTCAAAATCCAAACATTAAATTAAAATTTTTTTTTCTCCAATCTCTATTTATTTATAGTTAGACATTAATTATGGGACATCATGAGTGAAAAGGCTATGAAGAATGAGCTGATTGAAGTGGGAAAAAGAAAATACATGAAAAAATATTAATTAATTGACTTGCAACTGATATCACATTCTTGTTCTTGAATCTTTATAATAACTCTAATTGTCAACATTTACTATTTCATGGACTGCATTTTAAACAAGTGAACCAAAGAAACATCCAAATTAATCAAAATCTACTTTGCTAATTCATAAATTAATGACTACTATAACAATATATTATTAGTTTGATTGAAGTGCTTTGGTATTTGGGAACCTAAAGTCAAAAGAAATGATAGTGACTTTCTAATTTTTGAAGATTGCAATCTTCTAGCTTAACATATGTGATAATGGTTACCTAGTAAAATCTAGGACGATGATAACATATTTAATATAATTTTATAAGTGAGATCTAAAAAAAATTAATAAAATATATATAAATCTTATCCTTACCTACGTCAGTAAGATCTAAAATTTGATCAAGTAGAATTAAAGAAAACTTTTGAATAATAAGCTTGTCTTTTATATAATAGAAGGAGCAAACAGTATAATTGATGTAAGCATAAAATCAAAGACATTCAACTGAACTTAGTATTTTTTGACACAAAATATGAATTTATACCTCAAAAATCGCTAATTATTTTTTAAAAATTATATTCTAAAATCATAATTTCAAAATCGTAATAAATTCATAGGTAAAAATCTAAAACTCAAATTCATCAAATTCTTGGGTTCCAAATAAGTTTGAGATAAGAATTTTCACATCTCATTTGAACTATAAATCCCATTTCTCAATTTATACGTGTCATCCTTAAGTACAAACTACTATAATCTTCTCTATATCATTCCAATTTTATAAATAAAAAAAACTCATAAAAAGAAAAATGGAAAAGCATGAACAAGGAACATTGTTCCTATTTTTTTATTTCTTTTTGGAGATTTACTAGATGTATTTCCATCAATCTTGGATGGAGCCAAAGATTCACTATTTTTTGGCTTTGGGGTATGATGGAATAAAGCAAAATGACTCTTTAAACTGTCTGCGCGAACTAGCAGTTAGTCAATGCAACTTTCGACGCTCATCATGGGTCATCCGGAAACAGTCGCGCTATATTTTTAAACATAGGGGTCAGGCTGCGTACATCCGACTCTCTCTTACCCCGCAATGGGCGAAAACCTTTGAGGCATTGGGGTAATGTTGTTGTTGTTGGAGATTTACTAGATGTACTTGCAAAAGTAGAAATTTGTACATTAATTTGAACTTGAAGAATACTCAGATAATAATTCATCTAATAAATCAGCACCTAAATCTTCAAATATCAACACATTTTCTTCTTCTTCTTTAACATTTTTCATTTTTCTTGAAACTCTACTTGATCTTTTCTTGTGTTTCTCTTTTAAGGCTTCTGCTGGTGACATCAATCCATCTTGCAATAAGTAGCTACATTCAATTTTTGTTCATCGAGAAATTCAGGCAAGTTGAAGGACCTCTTGTGCAAAACGCAGCTTCTTCAATAGTATCAAAAGTTCCAAGCCAAACCCTAATTCCATTCCTCGTGGAATCCCTAATTTCAGCTGCAAATTTTCCCCAAGGGCGTTTTCGAACACCTATATACTTGTGGGGTTTTTTGGGAATATGAAAGTTATAATTCACTTGTAATAATTCCTCATTTCTTGATTGAGCTTCAAGTTTAACTTCAAATTCTTCATGAGAAACAATAGACATATTTGAAGTTATTTTCTCATCTTGAAACTTCAAATCCATTTGTGATGGAGAGATTTTTTTTTCTTTGATAAATCTCACCTTATTGTAGATATTTTAAATATAAAGTTCTGAATATGAGTGGACCAGCTTAGTTCTCTAATTAATGATTATATTTTTAAATTATACATATATACTGTGGTGTAATAATGAAATTATTTTATCCTTAATCAGAGTCTCTAGTTTGAACCTTGGACATGGAGAAAATTCTATTGAAAGTGCTGTCCCTCATGTATTATGATCTTTTGTCTCACAGCTTTAAACTTGTTCGAGAATGAGGCTCAGTTATTGCTTATATTGTTGTTGTTATTGTAGTAGTATTACTCTTTGTCTCACATCATATGATGTAATTACTATTTAGAGAGTTAAATAATTTTTGAATTGTGAATTTGTGATAGTTAAAAAAATTGAATGATTCTATGTCTTAATTCACACTAAAATTTAGCAGTAAGTAGTATTTGATTAACCTTTTTAAAAGTAACTTGTAAGGGTAATTTTTTTAGAAAGTTAATTTTGAGAGAAAACTATTTCTTTTTAGATCGTGCTAAGCAGTTTTAATTTCTTCAAAATTTACCAACAAAAAAAATAAGATATTTTTTTTTTATCACGAACACACTTCGCTGCTCCCTCCCGTATCCAGTAACGCTATTGCTATTTCCGAGAAGCATTTATTTTCTCCAAAGAATTTGGTGGCCAAATAATGATTAGACTTAATTTAGGGATGTTATTGGAAATTAATGAATGGTGGGACATTATTTTTGTAATAAATAAGTGAACAAGTTGGGAATAATTATTTGACAAGTTGGATAATACTGTGGCATTGTACTATATTTAGAAGTTTACATGTTTCATGTTTGTCAATAAGATTGATTAGGATGAGGATTAATTAGCAATTAATCATGATTTACTTGCTATAACTGTTAGATTTGAGCTGGATGAAGATCATTAAGAGCATACTTAAGAATTTTTTTAATTTTATTTTAATGTTAATTAATTGATTAACATCTGGTTGTCTACCACCCAACTCTCTCCACCAGTAGAAATATATATTAAACCTTTAAAGGGACAAAATTTAAATAGTAATGTCCTTAATTTATTATGATTCTGTATTATATAAAATATATTATCTTTAATAGCAAAACAAAATATTGAGCATATATTTTGGAATCTACAGATAATAGATGTCTATTTCATTTTAATATTATTGATATATAGAGATGTTTTTAAAATGATAAATATATTTAATAGGTGGATCTCAATATTATCCTCTTGTAAAATGTGCATTGGGAAATATTAAGTTTGAAACTATTCTAGTATTGGACTCGACTAATTTGAATTCCCTCGATTAAGATTTATAAAAGAGAAAAATGCTTTCTATTAGAACTAGATTAAACTTGAAGGAAAAAATTAGAAGATTTATCGACGAATAAATTATGAATCTAGACAATTTAATTTGACGCTAAGTTTATTTAGTGAAAATATATATCATTACAAATTGCAAATTAATTATGAATTAATAATGAAATTATAATTGTGTCATGGATAAATTATAAATTATAAATTATTACACCTCATAACAAAAGATGAATCTTCTTCTTCTTTTTTTCCTCCACTCAGAGTCCAGAGCCATTGGAGCTCTAACTAAATTCAGATCGCATATTACAGGGTCCATTTGGGGTGACATTTCCAACAAGAATTTTTCTATTCTCAGAACTCGAACCCGAGACCTCTAATTAAGGGTGAAACACTCCCATTAATGTATCGCAACCTCTTCTCCTAATAACAACCATACATTAAAGCTATTTACCTTTTTCTTATCCAAAAAGTATCCAAAGTTTTTCTTTTTTGGGTTAATATGAATATATATATATCTAGAGGGGAGCACCTAATAGTCTAATACAATATTTTTTCTAAAAAATCAAACATGGTCATGCAATTTCTCTTTTCAAAAAATAAAGAAATTAAAATAGGTGGTATAGTGTTCTGTTCCTCAAAAGTCTTTATCTTTTGTCTTTATTATGACAGTTGGCTAGTTCTATCAGCTACTTGATTAGTTTTTCACTAAAAGAATTCGGGACCAGATAATAGACCTCAAAACGTACAACTAAATAATAGAAATGGACAAAAATTCTTTCTTCTAATAAAAATAACATGTAGCAGGTAATTTTTATAATATATATTAAAATTATTAATTTTTATCAAAACGTACAACTAATTGGTATCTTTTGCCTTTTCTAATCTATTTCTATCGTATTTGGAATCAAGAAATCAAGTTGTATTAGGCTTTTGACATCAAAGATGTGATAAAAAAAAACTTAGAAAATAATATTTGAAAATCATAATTATGATTAAGCATAATTTAATTTGAAAAAAAAAGGATAGAAATTTGTAAGTAAAAAAGTAATTCACTTGGAATTTGTCAACACACTTTTTCATGACTCATCTTTAATCTCTCTTTTTTTAAATGTCAATCCAATATTCAATATATATAACTAAACATTATTCGATTTTTTTAAAAGCAAATAAAAGAAAGTAAAAAAGATAATATACATTGAAAACTATTATCAAAGAAGGATGACATCATCATAAGGTCCATGATGATGCAATCGGTGATGTCACAATTAAGAAAAAAAATAAAATAAGAGAAATCCTATTATATAATATTTTCCAAGAGTCAAATACTATAAATTATGTTTAATATTTTAAAATATAATCTTTTTCAACATATTAATATGAAAAAAACTATAATTTATAATATTTTTCATAATATAAATATTTAAATTTTTAGTTTAGAATATCATATTAATGTAATCTAATTTATCTTTGAAAATTAATCAAACTAACTCTCAAAAAGTACAATATCACAACTTAGACTACCTCCAGTCTGATAGGTCGGTACCCCCTCTAGCCAATGGCTAGCCCAACTATATCGAGCTGAGTGTACACCGCCACGTTAAGACTCTCTTTCGAAAGTAAGATACCGATTTTCATAAGAGAGTCCATCAGGTAACAGAATAGTGTTCATCTAATTAGAAATTTCATAAGAGAGGAAGAATTTAAAAAAATTTAAAATTTATAAATTCAAAATTCTAGTTCCGTCAAACTGGTAAATGTACAAAAAGAACTTTAATTCCTGAGTATATAATTAAATTGTCTCTTTGATAATTAAATGTAAAAGTAAACATAATAAATATTGGCCTCACAGTTGAAATTTGTCTTTTTCCGTCGGCTGATAGATACCCCACGAGCCTTTTCTTAAATAAAAGTCTATTAAATACGACAACTGATTTTTAAAGATGAGGGTATATTGGTAAGATAATAAATATTTTTCAAAAAAAAGTGATTTTCTAATTTTAATTTACTAAAAATTATATTATTTTAAAAATATTTACATGTAATTTTGAGAAATAGTATGAGAGGTGAAGGTGGCAAGAGGCAAAAATAAGGTGTGTTGAAGGACTGGGAGAATATAATCAGTAGATAATATCGTTTGAGTGTTTTTCATATTTCAATTACAGAAGTCATTTTTAAAGAATTTATTTTCTTAGAAAAAATATTTTTTTAAAAATTTGACAAATTGCTTTCAATTTATTTCACAATAATGAGTCTTTTTTTTTTAAACATATTCCTTAGAAAATGGTAAAACTTTATAGTGATAAAAATAATATGAGATGTTTAAAAACACAAGTTTAAATAATCTATTGTACAAATATTATATTGTTTTATGATCACAAATTACATTCTAAAAGCTATTTGTTTGCTTACCTTTTATTTTCAACATAATTTTCGAAACAATCTCTTTTTTCTTTTTTTTTTTTGAAATTCTTTAATTTAAGCTTTTCATATGATGTACTTAAAATTACAAACTATTTTAATATATTCAACGTATCATTAGTTTAAAACAGTAAAATTTAATATTTTTTTCTGTAAATTGTGGGTCAGTCAAAACTCAAACCAACAAATAAATTGAAACGAAAGGAATTAACTTTTATTTTGGTTAGTGAATTTCTCAATATATATAATAACTTAAGCATAAACAAAGTAATCGAGTTCACATAAACCTATAACCATTAACCAACACTGTACATCCGCTCTTAAACTGAAAAGGACCATTTGAAAGATATGCTGAACAACAAGAATAAGGATAATAATGACCTTCGCAAGTTTAACTGACAACAACCATCAAAGAAAAAGGAAGAAACTAAAACAAAAACTTTATTTTTCTCCGATTCACTTTATTTTATATGAAAGTGTTTGATCAGACATAAAAATTTTAAATTTGGTAATTTGATTTACAACACTTGTTGAACAAGAAAATTAGAACATGTACAATACTTATTCTACTCTAATAACATGTACGAACAACATAAGATATCGACAACAACATATCCAGGGAAGACAACATAAGATATCAAGTAACTCAAAAACAGAAATGAGCAGCAAACTATATATGTCCAAACACTTGTGTAAACTCAACATTTATCAAATTAATTGTTTAACCAAGATATTTTTCCCCTAATTTTACAAAAATGATTTTTTTCTATTAAAATGAGGGATGAATCAAAGAAAGGGAAAAGAAAAATTAGGACGGTGAGAGTTGAATCTACATCTATTATATAGAAAAACTCTCATCGATACCACTCAACTGTAAGCATAATGATTTTGATTTCTGATATTAGGGTTTTGATAAACGGACAAATTAAGAATTCGTACAAAAAATATTAGGAAAAAATAAAAATAGGGAACAATAATTTTTTTTAAGTATATGATAAATCAAAAATAAAATTTATTCAGAAGTAGAACACTTAGATAAGAGTTCATCTAATAAATCAGGCCCTAAATCTTCAAGAACCAACACATTATTATTATTTTCTTCTTCCTTATTAGATTTTATTGTTTTTTTACCTTTGCTATTTCTCTTCTTGTGTTTCTTCTTTATCACTTCAGTTATAGACGATGTCGAACCTCCTTTGTGACTAAACTTGAATCCTCGTAATGATTCCTGAACTCTTTCCACTTGAAAATTAAGGCATGTTGAAGGACCACGCATTGAGAGTGCAGCTTGGTCATAAGCTAAAGCAGCTTCTTCTGCAGTATCAAATGTACCAAGCCAAACCCTAATTCCATTTCTCGTCGAATCCCTAATTTCAGCTGCATATTTTCCCCATGGCCTCTTTCTAACCCCAATGTATTGTTTTCCCTTTTGTGTATTTTCTTGATCTGGAATATTAATATTCTCGAAGTTGATAATCTCTTCTTCTTCTTTGATTTTGATTTCCTCATAGGAACTTGTGTCTATAGAAGAAGAATTCATCTTTAATTTGGATGAAAATTATTTATATTATGAAGTAAAAAAAATGTTGAAAAGAAAAGAAAGTAGCTTTTATGGATGTTTTGTGATGAAGAAATAGAAAGTAGAAGGGTCATTTTGGATTATAGGAATTGGCAAAATATATATATATATATATATATATTAAAAAAAAAAAGTTATACGATTCTTGGACAACTTGGGTGCCAAAATATGACACTAGATTTGATTGCTGTGATTTGTTGAAAAATGGATTAAATTTATTAACTTCTCATTGTCACGTGTTAAGATATTTTTTTTATTATTTTAGTAAAATAATGTTATAAAGAATATAATATATAACTCGATTTGAAAAAAGAGAAAATTTGGTTGCTATTTGAATTGTTATTAATCAATGGATGAATGTTATAAATAGGTTCGATTATATAAATTTTAACTAGATCTATAACTATTAAGTAAGACTTAAGATAAGCGTATTCTTTTCTTTAAGCATCTAATGTAATTTTTGAATTAGTTATTGAACGGATTAATTTGAATTTGTATCGTAAAAGTTACTCTCCTCGTCCAATAATAGTTGTTTATTATTGATTTGACACAAGGATTAAGAAACAATAAACGATAAGAGTAATTTTACCAAATCACTCTTTGAATAAATACAATGTCTTGAAAAATGTAATAGGAAAATGACTATAATTAGAAACTAAGTGTACAATTATCTCTCGATCTCATAAAATGCACAAGTATTATTGAATATTTATTTTTAATATAATGAAAATTTAAAC
>JAPFFP010000008.1:5327770-5344073 GCA_026153255.1 Solanum medicagineum | reverse complement strand
ATGAAGGCGAAACCATACATGCAATGGAAACCTGGTTCTCTGCTATTGTCAATGAGATTTACTCCTTAGGAGAAGTCATTCCCACAGGGAAGACCATTCTGAAGCTGCTAAGTGTGTTACCTGAGTCATGGGAAAGCAAAGTTGAAGCCATCATTGAAGCTAAGGATCTAGATGCCATGACCGTGGATCAGCTGATAGGAACTCCGGTTACTTGTGAAGTCAAGAAAAATCAGGAGAAGGAGCTTAACAATAAAAAAAAGGACAAGAACCTAGTCCTGAAAGCCACTGAGAAAGAGGAATTCGAGGAAGAAAACATTGCGCTGATCACTAAGAAGTTCCAATAGGTGCTGCGGATAGGATGAATTGGTGGACAAAGAAGGACCACTCAACGAACAGCTGGGAAAGATCTGAGAGAACAACTATGCCACAAGTGTGGAAGCCCTGACCACTTGATCAAGTTCCGTCCACTCTAGGTACTTGAGTACAAAAAGAAGAACTCAGAGAAACCCAAGGAAACCAAGGTTGAACCATATGTTCGCAAGGATAGAAGGATGATGAATTAGGAAGCGGATCTCTCAGTACAAAGAGCCTTAGTGGCACTGGCTGGTAACTCGGGTGAACAATCTGATGGTGAGTCTCATAAAAATCAATCTATCATGGTTGTTAAGGAACCTGAGAAGTATGACTTCCTTGCTCTTGTTGCTATGGATGAATCTGACGATGAAAGTGGCAAAGAACAGGTGACTAAAGCAACTATCTCAAGGCTGACCAGGTTGACATCAAGCAGGAGAATCTGGCACTAATGTCAGGAGCAACTTTCAACCAGTGGGATTGGTCAGTACTAACAGACCTCTGGAACTGGTTTACATGAATCTCTGCGGCCCTATGAGAGTCCTAAGCAGAGGTGGGAATAGGTATGTGTTCGTACTTGTAGATGATTATTCAAGGTTCACATGGACCTTCTTTCTAAAATCCAAGGATGAAACTTTTGATGTGTTCACGGTGTATGCTAAAATGGTTCAAAAGAATCTAAACTGTCATCTGATGAGCTTGAGAACAGACCATGGTGTGGAATTTGAGAACTTCAGGTTCCTCACATAATAAGTTAGGGAAGGAGATTTGTTTTAGCTCTAACGCTGTGCTGAGGGGTAGGGTTATCCACCCCGAGGTCTGTACTTATCCGGTGGTGGCACAATTATCTGACAAATTCGACTCCCAGGGGTGGATCAATCTCTTCTTTGACACTGAGACCCCAATTTTTGAACCTGGGTGGTGGAATTTTATGTGAATCTTGCGTTTGTTGAGGGAGATGTGGCTACTTTGAGGGTGCATGGGGTGGATATAGTGTTTGATAAGGATAAATTGGGGAAGATACTGCAAATTCCATCTGTGGGGCTGGTTGAGTATATTTGGTTGGAGGATTCTGGTTGTGTTTTGACATCCAGATTTACTGAGGGGTAGGTCATTAATGTCCCCAGGAAGGTGTTTAAGGCGGAGATGCCGCCATATTTGAAACTCCTGCTTGAGGTGGTGCATAAAGGGGTGTTGCTAGGGGTGAGCGCAGGCATGAAACAACATTTCAAGATATGGGGATTGCGCAAGCCATCGACCTGCAGGAACCTGTGGATATGGCGCGCATTGTTGATCCTGCGGAGGGTCCCCATTAGCTTGCCTATAGTAACCTGTTGACCCATGTCTTCAAGGCATTTCAGGTACCGCTTGGGGCGGAAAGGGCATTGACCAAGAATGATATGATTGATTGTCACATTGCCCTTGAGTGTAAATGTGCTTCTCCTGCTGTGGCTACTGCTGCACCTGTTCCACCGAAGACTACTGGCACCATCACTCAGAACATGAGGGAACTTCGGGAGGCTCAAGTTGGGCGGGCTCGTGTTCAGACCCAGGTTGGTGATCTTCAGGACCAGCTTGGCGATTCTCAGGCGGAGGTGGCTAGCCTCAAGGACCGGCTCCTTTAGCAGCAACAGGTGGACTCCCTTCTTAGGTTGCTAGGTGCAGGCCCCTCATCCCCTTACTCTTAGTACTCCTAGTCCTTTGATATCCCTTCCTTTGATTTGCCCTACAGACAATATTTTTGGCTTGTATGATATTTTTTTGTGGATGCTTATGCGGGCAGTGTTCTTACTTATTATTTTTTGCTGTGGATATCATATTATCCTGTATCTTTCTGTCTTACTCTGTGCTATGTGGATGGCTAATATCCTCATCAGTTCTAATGTGTTATGTCTGCTGTTGTTTCTGGTTTTGCTATCTGTGATACTGTTCTTGTTGCTTGACTTGTTCAAATGCTTGTTGTCTTTTTGAGATGGCAAAAGGGGGAAGTTGTTTCGTAGGGACTTATACATGCATACAAGTTTGCCATTATCAAAAAGGGGGAATTTGTTAAAATCCTTGCAGGTATGACTAAGCTATTTTGATGATGACAAATGGAACCAGCAACAACATGACGAGGAACCAGATCCTGTATATCTGCACCAGTGGAGTCAAACAGAATCCCAGTCAGAGTAGGAGTGTTATTTATGGAAACAAAATCAGGATGGGATTTGGCGAAGGCAGCAACTTAGGAAAAGGACACCATTATGGAAAGAATTGCGTGCCCTTCTCAAGAAAGGAGTCCCATATGGGATGTATCCGGGGTTCAATATATATACAATCATCAACCCTAGAAAACATACCTTTTGCAATCTGAATTCGGTGAGAGCATTCAACCAAGAACACGTGCACTTGGCGAGAGCACTCAAGCAAGCTTAGGAGTTAGGTTTTCTTGATTGTTCAAGTCTGTTTGACAATCTTCTTAGAATCTTTGTTTAGGGACAAATATTGTAAGAAGTTGTTCGTTCTTTGTGTGCGTTGTAATTGAGAGTGGGTTTGACTCTCAATAGTTGAGTTTGTTGAGTGAGTTGTAAGTTTACTTTGCTTGTTTGAAGTTAGTGAAGTTGTTGAAATCCTACTACTGTAGGTAGTGGTCCTTTCTCCCTTGAGCAAGAAGTTTTTCTACTATAAGTTGCCTGTTGACGTTACTGCGCATGCTTTCTGTGTGCGTATTGGTACTGCTTATTGAACCTGGTTCACTAGCAGTTTAGGGGTACAAATCCTTTCATAACCTAAGATATCTAGTTCTCTCCAGTTCTTTTTATTTTTACATGCTTGTTTATTAGTAGATTAAAAAAGTGAAGGATTTTAGAAGTACTCAAACGGAAGTTTGTTGCAAGTTTGGAGACTATTATATATACAGGTTTATGGCAATTTTCATATCAAAATATTTGTTGATGGTCAAGAGAAATAGGTGACTGCTATAGTGAGAGACATGGCATATGATTTCACATGGTTTTGCTTGCTCCCTGGAGTATTCAAACCACAAACTAATTGAAGAACAAAACTTGGCCCGTCTTCTTGGCCAACAGACATCAGCACATGGCTTTGCCTTCGGTAGTTAGTGAAAAAATAATTCAGCTCCATTTTGTATAAATAATCCAGCAAGCTTGATCCTTTTCCATCATCAAACACAAGCACCATCAATTCAGCCATCAGAGGTCTCTAAATTTCTTATTTAATTTCTTGTTTCCAGTCTTTCAAGAGAAATGGCAATGCTCAGTGCTAAGAAGCTCATCAAGATGGCGAGGAGATGGCAGAAGTTTGCAGCCATGCAGAGGAAGAGGATTTCATTTCCAAGAAATGGTAGTGATGCAGACAGTTGCAGTGCATCTTCATCCTCTATTGTCGGAAAAGGCCATTTTGTAGTCTATACAGCTGATCAAGCCCGCTTTGTCGTACCATTGGCTTACCTTGAAACTGAAGTAATTAGGCAACTTTTAAACATGTCTGAAGAAGAGTTTGGGTTGCCAAGTGGTGGCCCTATTATATTACCCTGTGATTCAACCTTCATGAACTACATCATTTCACTAATCAAGAAAGGTGTATCTGCCGGAGATCTTCACAAAGCAGTGCTCCTCTCTATTCCTTCATTCTGCTGTTCAACTTCTTCTTTGCACCAAGAAAGTGGAAGCCGGCAACTTCTTGTTTATTGAGTCAAGGCCAACATTCTTTTTGTAAATGCTAGCTCAAAAATAGTTTCTAGAGGGACCTACATTAAAGAGTACACAATTTTAAAGCACATCATACAAATTGAGTACTACTTTAGTAGAAAATTTACCATATTCATGGCTTTCACTTTTCAATTTGGTTATGAAATGTCCTAACAGTCTATCGTTGCATTTCGGCTTCTCGTTGTTTGAAAAAGACTTGATGATATGAAAATTTTGACACTAAAGAGGTCAATGAATCGACATTCGACTATTTCTCAAATCCAAACTGTTTAGTCTCAGTTATATGAATCAACTTCAGGCATTACGTTCTAATCAGGTCCATTCATTCCAATTAAGAAAAGTTTTTCTTTTAAGTCAAAAGACAGTTCATCAACACTGGATGTAATGCTTACCATAACAATTAAATTTTAATCCTCACAAGTAATTAGTATTACATGTATAGCTTCTGTTGCATCAGTCCTTTTATGTTCCCAGTTAATTCCGCGTTGGCTCCAAGAGGTTGTCGTATTTTGAGCACTCTATGTCATACGTATTTGGTTTAACTAGTTCCTTCTTACCATCTTCCAACATCATATAATTGTGTCTATGGGTCTCAGTGCTCCCGAAGGTCCACTGGGATGTGGCATAAGAAACATGAGGGTGGAAGCGATGAGAGACATCAGCTCTGAAATATCACATGGCTTGATTTTGCTTCTAACTTAGTGTCAGTATGATGTGCAGAACACTAATCTGATGAAGTCACAAGAAATAGAACCTGAAGGTAGACTTAATGTGTTTTCTGCAAGGTATAAATTGATAAAACAATATTACTTTGTTTGGGGACAACAAAAACTTAATGTCAGCTGATGCCAATTTCAACTCACGATTTTTGAATTCATAATAACAGCAGTACATAGTATTTTTGGACAGGGAAAGTGGCAAAGTGTCACGACCTAAAATCGGGTGTGACGACACTCGCTTTTCCACCGAGGTAAGTTAGTCTAAAGAAGATATAACACAATAATGTGGAAGACAAAGTGAAAATAACAATCTAAAAGTATGGAGATAAACAACAAGGGAAAGGATCCACAATCTAAAAACTAACTCAAGACTGGTGTCACATATACAAGTCTCTACTACAACTGAAGATGAAGGAAAACATACAAGTCTCAATTGTCTTTGATTTTAAACAATAACAATAACATACCCAGTGAAGATCCCACAAGTGGGCTCTGGGGGAGGGGAAACTTTACGCAGGCCTTACCATTACCTCATAGAGACAGAGAGACTGTTTTCGAAAGACCCTCATCTCAAAAATCATCCCCAATAGTAGAAACTACTAGATATGAAACGACTAGAATGGACAACTAATGAAAATATATAGCGACAAAAAATAACAAATAAATGACGGATAATAGCAACACAATATGTAACGACACGACTACTAACCTACTACAACTCAAGGCATATAACCTTCTATACACGACCTCCACGCCTTTCTATCTAAGGTCATGTCCTCGATGATACGAAGTTGCGCCATATCCTGTCTAATCACCTGCTCCAATACTTTTTCGGTCTATCTCTACCCCTCCACATAACCTCTAGATTCATCCTCTCACACCTCCTGCCTTTGATTTTAAAATAGAACAAAAACAGTAAGTAATAAAAGTCTAAAGAGTCTTCTGGGATGGACAAGTTTCTACCTCTTAGACTATCTCAAAGCTTGACCCAAAATAAGAGAGAAGTTCCAATTGGAACCGGTCACAACCTACTCACAAGTGTAGAAGCAAGGGTGATTACCAAACAATGTGATACCCAGAAAGAAGATCTAAACACAAGTAAAGAATAAAGAGCGCAGGTACTTCTTCCTCACCAATCGAACCTCCATAATTACAATTTGCACTAAGGAAGCTAGTATAATATATATATCCATAATACTAGTATACAACATATCAACAGATTGTTATCAACAATTTACAAGTTGAGAGTTGACCATTAAATCACACTTCATAATCAATCTTCGGGATTCGTTCGGAACCTCACGAACATAAACCATATATCCATCCCTACTAAATTCGATGTTCTGGACTCAATTAATTATCAAAAATTGAATTGAGGCCCCCTTGACTCGGAATCCAATTAGTCGCAAAAGAAGTAACTTAAGAAACTAAAAATACCAAATATTGTTGGTGTTCAAAAATTATATCAAAACTCATTCTAGAGCTAAAATCATCTCAGAAATCCAACAAGCACTCAAACTCAAAATATCGACCAAACTCAAATCTCAGTAAAAGAAGTAACTTAAGAAACTAAAAATAACAAATACTGTTGCTGTTCAAAAATTATATCAAAACTCATTCTAGAGCTAAAATCACCTCAGAAACCCACAAGTACCCAAACTCAAAATATCGACCAAAGTCAAATCTCGGTCAAACTTTAAATCAATTTCCAACCTCGAACCTCAAATATACCGAAACTCATTACATCAACATACCCCAGTGCCTCAAAAGGCTCCCGCTCATTGCAGGGTGAGGGGAGGTCGGATGTACGCAACCTAACCCCTATGTTTAAAAACATAAAGCGGCTGTTTCCAGATGACCCATGAGGAGCGTCGAAAGTTGCATTGACTAACTGCTACTTCACAAATGAAAGAAGCACAGACAGTTTAAAGAGCCATTTTGCTTTATTCCATCATACTCCAAAGCCAAAAAATAGTCAATCTTTGGCTCCATCCGAGATTGATGAAAATATACCGAAACTCATTGTAGAGCTAAAATAACCTCTTGAATCCAGTGGGACCATCAAAAATCCAATCTAAGCACCAAACTCAAAATGTTGATCAAAGTCAAACATCAGTCTAATTCAACTCAAATTCCAACCCGAGGCCTCAAATCCACATAACAATTCCAAATATGATTACGACAGCTCTCCTAGTTCAATTTTCACATTCTAAAACTGATGAAATTGACGAAATTTTGTTCCAAGACTCGAAATCCCAAATGACTCAGAAACTCAAAATTAATCAAATTAAGCCTTCAAAACTCAATTCTTTAGCAAAACCTCAACTTTTCACAAAATTTTCATAAAACCAACTTTCACAACCAATCAAATCAGGCTCAGCGCAACTATCGAGAGGGATAAAATGATAAATTTTTTTCCGAAAATGCCAAAATTACCTTCAGGGTCATTACACAACGGGGCAGTGGACCCTTTCTTTTTGCATGTTGCCAGTCTTAATATCATAACTAATAAGTTAAGAGATGACCGTAGAAGGTAGGAAGATGTATAATGTTCAACGCAGATGGGTTCTTGGTTGGGATACTTGAGTCTTGCTTAAAATGATTTGTATGTGTGTGTATATATACAAGTTAGTGGAAAATCTTGTATCCAAATTTAATGATGAGAGACAATGGCACATGAAGATTCACATGGTTTGCTTACTATTTCAGACAACAAATTTGTTGATGAACAACATTAAGCCCCACTTTTATTTTACAGACCCTCTTAAAATAAAATCCAGAAGAATTGATGAAGTTGATTGCCAAGATGGAAATCTAAAGTTCACCTGTCAACATGACAAAGAAAAGCATGGCACATGACTTTGCTACTTAGCAACAATTGTTCATTTAATGATTTCAAATTATTGGCATTGGCAAGTACCAACTATGAGCTGATATTATAGCTAATTGGTTGTTGATCAAAGTAAAGAAAGGAAGAAACTCATCGCCTTATGTTCCTCTACAATTTTAGGCCCCACACCAACTTGGCCAACAAACATAAGTACATGGTTTTGCCTTCGATGGTTTATTAGAAATATTTCAGCTCCATTTGTATAAATAATCCCTCTTTCATGAGCCTTTTGATCACCAAGGACAAACATTATCAATTCAACCATCAAAGGTCTCTAAATCTCTTTTTACTTCCAGAAAAAAAAAAAATGGCAATGCTCAGTACCAAGAAACTCATCAAAATGGCCAGGAGATGGAAGAAGTTTTCAGCCAAGCAGAGGAAGAGGATTTCATTTCCAAGAAATGGAAGTAATACAGATACTTATAGTGCATCCTCATCCTCTATTGTCGGAAAAGGCCATTTTGTATTCTATACAGCTAATCAAGCCCGCTTTGTCGTTCCATTGGCTTACCTCGAAAATGAGGTAATTATGCAACTTTTAAACGTGTTCAAAGAAGAGTTTGGGTTGCCAAGTAGTGGCCCTATTATATTACCCTGTGATTCAACCTTCATGAGCTACATCATTTCACTAATCAAGAAAGGTGCGTCTACTGGAGATCTTCACAATGCAGTGCTCCTCTCTGTTCCTTCATGCTGCTGTTCAACTTCTTCTTTGCACCAAGAAAGTGGAAGCCGGCAACTTCTTGTTTATTGAGTCAAGGCAACATTATTTTTGTAAATGCTAGATCAAAAATAGTTTTTAGAGAGGCGGAGATATAAGAGTACACAATTGTAAAGCACATCATACAAATTGAATACTACTTGGAAATTTACCATATTCATTGATTTTACTCTTCAATTTGGTTATGAGTAGTCTTAACAATCTTATGTTGAATTTTAGCTCTTGTTTGATAGAAAAAAGACTTGAACAATAAGAGAATTTGAAACTAAGGAAATCAATCAACCAACATTCAACTACGTCTCAAACTCAAACTGTTTTAGTCTCAATTTTATGAATCAACTTTATGCATTATGTTCTAATCAGGTTCATTGATTCCAATAAAGGTCTCCGTCCATTCAGTCGTCAACCAAATAAGTCTCCAAATCGTAAATAATTTATCAGGTTGTATAAAACCTTCACGTGTTGTTGTAATTCCCCTTTGTTCAATTAATACTAACACACAATCTAAACAATTGGTGGGAAGTGATACTTAGTCTCGAAAGGAGTTTGACAACCTTTAAGGTGCTGACATATTTGAGGAAGGCGAGGATGGAGATATCCTTTGCAAATGCAGCTAGGGGATGCCGATATCTTTCTAGGCAACAAAGTAACAGAGAAACCCAAAAAATATCATGGTAGAAATCACAGCTGGAATGGTAAGGTGACAGAGGAGATTGTTCCAAGGCACCTTGGGATGTGAGTGACAAAGTAGAATAATATGTAACAATCTAACAACTTCAACACAATGATGAAATATATCAAGTTACATTAGATGGACCAACATTTCTTTTTAGTTCAGACCTTTACAAAAGGAAGTTTGAGGTTGATAAGTCAAACTTCTTGTTTTTTTATATTTTTATGAACTCTATGATAACCATAGGATATCTAGTTAATTAATTCTCTCCCGTTCTTTTTCTTTTCACATGCTTGTTAATTAGTAGATTACAAAAAGGATGGATTTGAGAAATACTCAAATGAGAGTTTGTTGCAAGTCCGGAGACTAGTATATATACAAGTTTATGGCAATTTTCATATCAAAATATTTGGTGACGGTCAAGAGAAATAGGTGATCACTATAGTGAGAGATATGGCATATGAAGCTTCACATGGTTTTGCTTACTCTCTAACGTATTCAAACCACAAATTTATTGAAGAACAAGACTTGGCCCCTCTTCTTCTCATAATTTGTAACAAAGGACACTCTTAGGATAAATCCACAAGAATAGGTAAAGATGATGACTTTTCCGGGACCACCTGGACTAAAGATAGGGTGACAAAGACCAAAACGGAATAGCCACATGATGACTTTAATAAAGTGGTTTTTCAAGCACAACTAGCCAAGATGATAGTCAAGTGTTCCCCATCTACCTGAAAATGAAGGGAGAAGAACATGGCTTTGCTCTTCAACAGCAAGTATTCACTTATTGGCTTCAATTATTGTTGGCATTGGTGAAAAGTAACGAGTATGAGCTGGTACTATAGCTGATTGGTTGTTGATCAAAGTGAAGAAAGGAAGAAACTTATTGTTAGGAGCAATAGACGATAGCGGAAGCGTGATAAGGATCGGGATTGATATTGAAAAGTATAAATAAATTGGGCAAGGTAATAAATGAAGACACAGATTAAACGTGATTTACCCAAAAAATATTAGGCTACATCCACGGACGACGACGAGCAAAATATCACTATAATGGAAAAGTGTACAACAAAACCTGACCGGGCTTAAGCACTGTGAGAATATAATTTTTGTGTATCACTCAGTGATATATGTGGAGTGGATTGATAAAAATAAAATAAAAAAGAATATTACAACACTCACAAAATACACAATGTGTATCTCACAGAATTCTTAGGCTCTATCTAACTCACTCTACTGCTCTTGAAATGTCCCATATATATAGTAGAGCAAAGAAGTCCTGTGCCACCAATTACGGAAGAGAACTGTGCAAGTTTTGAAGGCAAATTTCAGTCAACAATTGTGTGCTGATCTTTAATCATGGTTTGTCAACAAATGTAGGCTGATCAGATCTTGGGCCATATTTCAACACTTATCATCTTATATTTTCAAATTAGCTTCATCCACAAATTTAAGGGCCCATGCCAACTTGGCCAACAGACATCAACACATGGCTTTGCCTTCGGTGGTTAGTGACAAAAACTTCAGCTTCATTTTGTATAAATAATCACCCCATATTGATCCTTTGTCATCATCAAGTATAGACGTTATCAATTCAGTCGTCAAAGGTCTCTAAATTTCTAATTTAATTTCTTGTTTCCAGTCTTTCAAGAGAAAATGGCAATGCTCAGTGCTAAGAAGCTCACTAAGATGGCGAGGAGATGGCAGAAGTTTGCAGCCAATCAGAGGAAGAGGATTTCATTTCCAAGAAATGGCAGTGATGCAGACAATAGTAGTGCATCTTCATCCTCGGTTGTCGGAAAAGGCCATTTTGTAGTCTATACAGCTGATCAAGCCCGCTTTGTCGTTCCATTGTCTTACCTCGAAAATGAGGCCATTAGGCAACTTTTAAACATGTCCGAAGAAGAGTTTGGGTTGCCAAGTGATGGCCCTATAACATTACCCTGTGATTCAGCCTTCATGAGCTACATCATTACACTAATCAAGAAAGGTGTATCTGCTGGAGATCTTCACAAAGCGTTGCTCCTCTCGATTCCTTCATGTTGCTGTTCAACTTCTTCTTTGCACCAAGAAAGTGGAAGCCAGCAACTTCTTGTTTATTGAGTCAAGGCCAACATCCTTTTGTAAATACTAGCTCAAAAATAGTTTTTAGAGAGGTGTACATTGAAGAGTACACAATTGTAAAGCAAATAATACAAATTGAATACTACTTTATTTGAAAATTTACCATATTCATCGCTTTTACTTTTCAATTTTGTTATGAGATGTCCTAACAGTCTACTGCTGGATTTCAGATCCTCATTGATTGAAGAAATACTAGAACTTAATGGCTTATTTATTTCCAACTTAGTGTCAGTATGCAGAACACAGGACACCCTTCTGATGTCATATGAAATAGAACCTGAAGGTAGATTTAATGTGTTTTCTGCAAGCTATTTGATGATAGAACAGTAAGCATACTTCTAACTTAGTTTGGACAACAAATATTAAATGTCAGCTGATGCCAATTTTAACTCGCGATTTTCAAATCCACGATAACAGCAGTACATAACAACTTTGGACAAGGGAAAGGGGCAAAGGGCAGTGGATCCTTTTTTTTTTTTTCTTTTGCATGTGGCCATTCTTAATATGATAACTAATAAGTCAAGAAATGACTGTAGAAGGTATGGAACATGCCAAAGCAGACAGCATCACATGGTTCGACAAAATCACTAACATTTCAATTTTTCATTCAAAGGCCTCAGACTACATATTATTATTTGTGAGAAGTACTCACTGTTGTTTGACTTCACAATTGATAGGTCCATTGACTCGTCGACCAAAGAAGCAAGGAAGAACTCATTATCTTCCATCATTTCAAACAAGATTAATTCGCAAACTTAATGTACTGTATAAACATTATATTCCAAGCATATTTGTGATATTTTCAATAACAATTACGCAATAAGATAATACGAGCTAATTACAAGTCTTGAAATAGACCGTGGCAGAAATGCAAGGTAAGGCTACGTACAATAAACCTTTGTGGTTGGGCCTTCCCCGGACCACTACAATCTACTCATCTATTTTCCTCTCCTGCTCGGCTATCATATCAGATAGATAGATAGCATAGCTATCTTCTATACCATAATAATCACGATCTCTCTATCTACTTCATCAGCATTCGAGGATGAACTCTGCAATCAAGACTACCTATTGTGATAGGCCTTGTCAGGAAGACCATAGCCTCAACCTAGTTATCTTCATCCAGGGAGTTTTCCTTCTTTGCGTGAGTGGCCTTGAATTACTTTCCTTGCTTGCAGAAGAGCAACTCACACAAAAGTGACAGCTCTAGTAAAGCTAGATGAAGGAGAAAGAGGAAGGGAGGCAAGTACATGTTAAGGAATGAGGAGTTGAGTGGCTTCATGAAGATCGTGTTGATTGCGTTTTATGGTTAGATGGGTTGTTTGGTATATGCTTCGAAGGTATTTGATGCGATGGTTAGCAAGCTGGTTTGAGCTTGGGATGCTGTGATTTCTTCCCTAGCTTTGAATGGTAGGGGGAAGCAAGTATTATGGGCAGATGAGAGCAAAGGGGCTACAACGAAATGAGATTTCCTGCATGTTAGTCCTATCACCTTGTGTGCGTGCCAAGCTTGTTGATTTCGATTTTAAATAGTTAAAGCAATCTCACATGAATTTGGACTTGTAACTAAGATGGAACATTATGGTTGTGTGGTTGATCTATTTGGGAGAGCACAAGGGCTACTGCAGGAAGTGTATGACTTCATAAAGAAGATGGCTTTTGAAGCTGATGCTATTGTCTTGGGTGCTTTGATGGGTTCTTGTAGACGTCATGTAGCTATTGAGTTGGCAAATGAAGTAGCACAACTATTGCTTATTTCGCAACCGAATCATTTTGGAAGATATGTTCAACTCGCAAGTATTTATGCTGGCACAGAGAAGTGGGATCATGCTGCTGCCTTTGAGAAAAGCAATGTTAGATGCTTGAATACACAAGGTTCCAGCCCATAGTTTTATTTAGTAGAGCTGATAACTGCAGCAGCTTGGTGAGGAATCTCGACTTGTCCATAGTTTGACAGATGGACACATTTTTGTGAAAATGCACAGCAGGCCTTGTTCCCAAGTCTGTTTGTCAAGGTATTTCTTTTTGTTTTCTACTATTCTTTTTCTGAAACTTTTTCTTTGCACTGAAACTCTGAAATTACGGAGTGGCTTGCTAATTAATCAATCTGAACGATAGTTGATCACAATACAACATCACCTATAGGCAGGTGGTTGTGCTTGATTTCTTCCTAAATGAAGTTGTGACATGTTTTCTTTCCTTTAATTTTTTATGACTTGTTTTTTTCCCTTTAATTTTTTGTGACACTATTTTCTCATGTTATAGTGGTATCACACGAGGCTTCCCTTATAGCGTGTAATTCTGAATTCATTGATTATAGTAATGTTGAAAAATTTTTACGAGCCCAACTCACCCACTATAGAGGACCTAGATGTACTACACACACTACACCAACTCTTTGACGCTAGTTGGCCTTTGATTTTATAAATTCTTAGTGCACAACAATACTTAGGCGGCAATGCCGACCATATATCATTCAGGCGGTATAACCGACCATATATCACTCAGGCGACAGAGCCGACCATATAAAAATAACACCAGTGCACTAAGAACTTAAAAAAAAAAACTAAGGCTTAACTGGGAAACTTAAGAGAAGAGAACACTTTTATTAATACAAAATACAATTACAATATTACTTACTTACCTCAATATTTTTCTCTTCTCTACCTATAAACTCTCTTTCTCTAACTCACACTCTTGGCACTCTTTTCTCACTTCTTCACTCCTTGCACAAATGGTAGAACTTACCCCTATTTATAGATTCTAGTGGCCAATGGATTGTTGACACATGTCAACACCTTAGCCATTTATTATTCAAAAATATCTAGATTCTTCTAATATTAAACATTACAAATATCTAGATTTTTTATGGATATTTCTACACACCTACTAATTCCATATTATTCTAGAGTATTCTATAAAACTCTACAATACTCCTTACTTCTCCTAATTTCTTGAGAAAGTTCTAGACATGTTTAGAAGTAGCTAGTATATTCTTTAACACTCCCCCTCACTAGCTACTTCCCTTTCAAGGCAAACTTCTTTCTAAAGTTGACTTGCAGACCATGCCGAGCGCCTCTCGAAACTTCTCAAACTTTGTCTTGTGAAGACCCTTTGTAAGGATATCGACAGTCTGCTCTTCTGTCTTGATAGGCACCATCTCAATTTCTTCTTTAAGGACCTTTTCTCTTATGTAATGATAGTGAACTTCTATGTGTTTGGTCCTTGCATGAAAGACTGGATTTTCTGCCAAGCGAATGGAAGCTAAATTACACAAGAAAATCCTTACTTGGTATTTTATTGGCTGGTGAAGGTCCTTTATTAACTGCTTGAGCCAAGTGCTCTCTTGTGCTGCCATTGCTACTGATCGATACTCTGCTTCAGTACTTGATAATGCCACGGTAGGTTGTCTCTTACTATACCATGATATGGCTCCTAATCCGAGACTGAAGAAGTATCCCGTGGTTGACTGTCGTGTGCCACTATCTCCAGCATAGTCGGCATCACAATATCCCATAATCTTGTAGTCTTTTGTCTTCTTATATAGAATACCAAAATTAGTGGTGCCTTTTACATACCTGAGGATGTGTGTGACTGCATCAAGGTGAGGTTTCTTCGGATTTCTCATGTATCGACTAACCACTCCAGCTGGATAGGAAATATCTGGTCGGGTCAATATGAGATAAATGAGACTCCCAACCAACTGTCGATACATCGTCACATCCTCCAGGTTCTTCCCTTCATCTTCTAGTAGCCTCACATTGGAGTCCATAGGAGTAAAAATAGACTTGCAGTCAAGCATCCCATACCTTTGTAGAAGGTCCTTGGAATATTTCTGTTGGCCCACAAATATCCCTTCCTTTGTGTGCTCCACCTCAAGTCCAAGGAAATGCTTCAACTCTCCAAGCTCTTTCATCTGAAAGCGGATTGAGGAATTTTTTTTTGTCCTTTGTATCTCCTCAGAGTAGTCTCCCGTGATGATCAAGTCATCCACATAGACTAGGACTATTGCTATTCTATCATCCTTGGCCTTTACAAATAAGATAGAGTCTGAAGGAGCAACTTTGAAATCACTCTGCATAAGAAACTCATCGATCTTTCCATACCATGCTCGTGGGGCTTGCTTCAATCCATAGAGCACCTTCTTTAGTTTGCAAATATACTCGGGATGTGTCTTTCTCTCGAAGCCTTTTGGTTGTTCCATATAAATATCCTTGTCAAGTTCGCCATGTAGGAATGTGTTCTTTACATCCATTTCCCATAATCTCCAAGACTTGCAAGAAGCTAATGCAAGTAAGACTCGAACAGTTGTGATCTTTGCTACCGGGCTAAATGTTGCTTCATAATCTAGCCCATATTGTTGAGATAAACCCCGAGCCACGAGTCGAGCCTTATATCTCTCAATTGAGCCGTTCGGACGGGTCTTTACCTTATAGACCCATTTGCAGGATATAGGCTTCACTTCCTTCGGTCTTGGCACTAGATCCCATGTTTGATTTTCAGTTAGTGCCTTAATCTCTTCCTCAATTGCCTTACGCCACTCAAGGCCTTTTTCTGCTTCTTCATATGAGGATGGCTCAATAGGTATAGACTCAACAACAAGGGCAGCATTAACATACCTTGGATTAGGTTGTCTTGGTCTTGTTGATCTCCGTGACTCTTGTACATGCTCCCTGACTTCCATCTGGCTTGGATGAACCTCCTTGGATATAGATTGACGTATACCAGTTTTCCATGGACTCTTTTCCCTGGAGGATGACCCATCTCCTTCTTCACTTGGATCCAATATCTGCTCTTCACGTTCTGCTTTATTTTCTGGAACATCTTCTTCTAAACCATGAGATTCTGGAGGCTCAATCTTTTCAGGTGACCACCAAGCAGAAGCTTCATCAAACACCATATTTCTTGAGGTATGGCACTTTCCTGTGGTTGGATCACAATATCTCCAGCCTTTTCGTACATCATCATAACCAACAAAGATGCACCGAATCACCTTCTTCTCAAATTTGCTCTTTGGGTGATCAGGCACAAGTACATAGCAAACACAGCCAAATACTTTGAGATGGCCGACTGCTGGCTTCACCTTCCATAGCAGTTCATGTGGCGACT